>JAPFBL010000388.1:85000-307529 GCA_026182355.1 Hermatobates lingyangjiaoensis | reverse complement strand
TTTTTTGTACAAAAGTTTTTTTGTACAAAAGTTTTTTTGTACAAAAGTTTTTTTGTACAAAAGTTTTTTTGTACAAATTTTTTTTTGTACAAAAGTTTTTTTGTACAAAAGTTTTTTTGTACAAAAGTTTTTTTGTACAAAAGTTTTTTTGTACAAAAGTTTTTTTGTACAAAAGTTTTTTTGTACAAAAGTTTTTTTGTACAAAAGTTTTTTTGTACAAAAATTATTGTACAAAAATTATTGTACAAAAATTATTGTACAAAAATTATTGTACAATAATTTTTTTGTACAAAAATTATTGTACAATAATTTTTTTGTACAAAAATTATTGTACAATAATTTTTTTGTACAAAAATTATTGTACAATAATTTTTTTGTACAAAAATTATTGTACAATAATTTTTTTGTACAAAAATTATTGTACAATAATTTTTTTGTACAAAAATTATTGTACAAAAATTATTGTACAAAAATTTTTTTGTACAAAAATTATTGTACAAAAATTATTGTACAAAAATTTTTTTGTACAAAAATTTTTTGTACAAAAATTATTGTACAAAAATTTTTTTGTACAAAAATTATTGTACAAAAATTTTTTTGTACAAAAATTATTGTACAAAAATTTTTTTGTACAAAAATTATTGTACAAAAATTTTTTTGTATAAAAATTTTTTTGTACAAAAATTTTTTTGTACAAAAATTTTTTTGTACAAAAATTTTTTTGTACAAAAATTATTTTGTATAAAATTTTTTTGTACAAAAATTTTTTTGTACAAAAATTTTTTTGTACAAAAATTTTTTTGTACAAAAATTTTTTTGTACAAAAATTTTTTGTACACAAAATTTTTTGTACAAAAATTTTTTTGTACAAAAATTTTTTTGTACATATTTTTTTTTGTACAAAAATTATTTGTACAAAAATTATTGTACAAAAATTATTGTACAAAAATTTTTTTGTACAAAAATTTTTTTGTACAAAAATTATTTTTGTATAAAATTTTTTTGTACAAAAATTTTTTTGTACAAAAATTTTTTTGTACAAAAATTTTTTTGTACAAAAATTTTTTTGTACAAAAATTTTTTTGTACAAAAATTATTTTGTATAAAATTTTTTTGTACAAAAATTTTTTTGTACAAAAATTTTTTTGTACAAAAATTTTTTTGTACAAAAATTTTTTTGTACAAAAATTTTTTTGTACAAAAATTTTTTTGTACAAAAATTTTTTTGTACAAAAATTTTTTTGTACAAAAATTTTTTTGTACATAAATTTTTTTGTACAAAAATTTTTTTGTACAAAAATTTTTTTGTACAAAAGTTTTTTTGTACAAAAATTATTGTACAAAAATTTTTTTGTACAAAAATTATTTTGTATAAAATTTTTTTGTACAAAAATTTTTTTGTACAAAAATTTTTTTGTACAAAAATTTTTTTGTACAAAAATTTTTTTGTACAAAAATTTTTTTGTACAAAAATTTTTTTGTACAAAAATTTTTTTGTACAAAAATTTTTTTGTACAAAAGTTTTTTTGTACAAAAGTTTTTTTGTACAAAAGTTTTTTTGTACAAAAGTTTTTTTGTGTCAAAAGTTTTTGTGTCAAAAGTTTTTTTGTACAAAAGTTTTTTTGTACAAAAGTTTTTTTGTACAAAAGTTTTTTTGTACAAAAGTTTTTTTGTACAAAAGTTTTTTTGTACAAAAGTTTTTTTGTACAAAAGTTTTTTTGTACAAAAGTTTTTTTGTACAAAAGTTTTTTTGTACAAAAGTTTTTTTGTACAAAAGTTTTTTTGTACAAAAGTTTTTTTGTACAAAAGTTTTTTTGTACAAAAGTTTTTTTGTACAAAAGTTTTTTTGTACAAAAGTTTTTTTGTACAAAAGTTTTTTTGTACAAAAGTTTTTTTGTACAAAAGTTTTTTTGTACAAAAGTTTTTTTGTACAAAAGTTTTTTTGTACAAAAGTTTTTTTGTACAAAAACTTTTTTGTACAAAAGTTTTTTTGTACAAAAGTTTTTTTGTACAAAAGTTTTTTTGTACAAAAGTTTTTTTGTACAAAAGTTTTTTTGTACAAAAGTTTTTTTGTACAAAAATTATTGTACAAAAATTATTGTACAAAAATTTTTTTGTACAAAAATTTTTTTGTACAAAAATTTTTTTGTACAAAAATTTTTTTGTACAAAAATTTTTTTGTACAAAAATTTTTTTGTACAAAAATTATTTTGTATAAAATTTTTTTGTACAAAAATTTTTTGTACAAAAATTATTGTACAAAAATTTTTTTGTACAAAAATTATTTTGTATAAAATTTTTTTGTACAAAAATTTTTTTGTACAAAAATTTTTTTGTACAAAAATTTTTTTGTACAAAAATTTTTTTGTACAAAAATTTTTTTGTACAAAAATTTTTTTGTATAGTTTTCCAGTGAGAGTTGTTAAGGAGTGGACAATTATAGGGTAAAGTTTGTTTAGTTGGTAATTTTTTTCTATTTTCATGCTCCCCATGTTAGAATAGTGAAAACGAAGAGGGAAATACAATAGGTTTGTTAATTTTGATATATTTTTTCGTTTTCATAGTTTTCCAGTGAGAGTAGTTAATGTGTGAACAATTATAGGGTAAAGTTTGTTAGCTGGTAATTTTTTTCTATTTTCATGCTCCTCATGTTAGAATAGTCAAATCGAAGAGGAAAAAACAATAGGTTTGTTAATTTTGATATATTTTTTTGTTTTCATAGTTTTCCAGTGAGAGTAGTTAAGGTGTGAAAATTTAGGTAAAGTTTTTTAGTTAGTAATTTTTTTCTATTTTCATGCTCCTCATGTTAGAATAGTCAAAACTATGTGGGAAATACAATAGGTTTGTTAATTTTGATATATTTTTTCGTTTTCATAGTTTTCCAGTGAGAGTTGTTAAGGTGTGAACAATTATAGGGTAAAGTTTGTTTAGTTGGTAATTTTTTTCTATTTTCATGCTCCTCATGTTAGAATAGTCAAAACAAAGAGAGAAATACAATAGGTTTGTTAATTTTGATATATTTTTTCGTTTTCATAGTTTTCCAGTGAGAGTAGTTAAGGTGTGAAGAATTGTAGGGTAAAGTTTCTTTAGTTGGTATTTTTTTCTATTTTCATGCTCCTCATGTTAGAATAGTCAAAACGAAGAGAGAAATACAATAGGTTTGTTAATTTTGATATATTTTTTCGTTTTCATAGTTTTCCAGTGAGAGTAGTTAAGGTGTGAACAATTATAGGGTAAAGTTTGTTTAGTTAGTAATTTTTTTCTATTTCCATGCTCCTCATGTTAGAATAGTCACAACGATGTGAGAAATACAATAGGATTGTTAATTTTGATATATTTTTTCGTTTTATAGTTTTCCAGTGAGAGTAGTTAAGGTGTGAAGAATTGTAGGGTAAAGTTTGTTTAGTTGGTATTTTTTTTCATTTTCATGCTCCTCATGTTAGAATAGTTAAAACAAGGGAAATACAATAAAATTGTTAATTTTGATATATTTTATCTTTTCATTGTTTTCCGTGAGAGTAGTTAAGGTGTGAACAATTATAGTTAAAATTGTTTAGTTGGTATTTTTTTTCTATTTTCATGCTCCTCATGTTAGAATAGTCAAAACGGAGAGAGAAATACAATAGGTTTGTTAATTTTGATATATTTTTTCGTTTTCATAGTTTTCCAGTGAGAGTAGTTAAGGTGTGAACAATTATAGGGTAAAGTTTGTTTAGTTGGTAATTTTTTTCTACTTTCATGCTCCTCATGTTAGAATAGTCAAACGAGTGAGAAAAACAATAGTATTGATAATTTTAATATATTTTTTCGTTTTCATAGTTTTCTAGTGAGAGTATTTAAGGTGTGATCAATTATAGGGTAAAGTTTGTTTAGTTGGTAATATGTTTCTATTTTCATGCTCCTTATGTTAGAATAGTCACAACGATGTGGGAAATACAATAGAATTGATAATTTTGATATATTTTTTCGTTTTCATAGTTTTCCAGTGAGAGTTGTTAAGTTGTGAACAATTATAGGGTAAAGTTTGTTTAGTTGGTAATTTTTTTCTATTTTCATGCTCCCCATGTTAGAATAGTGAAAACAAAGAGGGAAATACAATAGGTTTGTTAATTTTGATATATTTTTTCGTTTTCATAGTTTTCCAGTGAGAGTAGTTAATGTGTGAACAATTATAGGGTAAAGTTTGTTAGCTGGTAATTTTTTTCTATTTTCATGCTCCTCATGTTAGAATAGTCAAATCGAAGAGGAAAAAACAATAGGTTTGTTAATTTTGATATATTTTTTCGTTTTCATAGATTTCCAGTGAGAGTAGTTAAGGTGTGAAGAATTGTAGGTAAAGTTTGTTTAGTTAGTAATTTTTTTCTATTTCCATGCTTCTCATGTTAGAATAGTCACAACGATGTGAGAAATACAATAGAATTGATAATTTTGATATATTTTTCCGTTTTCATAGTTTTCCAGTGAGAGTAGTTAAGGTGTTAAGAATTGTAGGGTAAAGTTTGTTTAGTTGGTAATATTTTTCTATTTTCATGCTCCTCATGTTAGAATAGTCAAAACGAAGAGGGAAATGCAATAGGTTTGTTAATTTTGATATATTTTTTCGTTTTTATAGTTCTCCAGTGAGAGTAGTTAAGGTGTGAAGAATTGTAGGGTAAAGTTTGTTCAATTGGTATTTTTTTTCTTTTTTCATGTTCCTCATGTTAGGATAGTCAAAACGAAGAGAGAAATACAATAGGTTCATTAATTTTGATATATTTTTTCCTTTTCATAGTTTTCCAGTGAGAGTATTTAAGGTGTGAACAATTATAGGGTAAAGTTTGTTTAGTTGGTAATTCTTTTCTTTTTTCATGCTTCTCATGTTAGAATAGTCACAACGATGTGAGAAATACAATAGAATTGATAATTTTGATATATTTTTTCGTTTTCATAGTTTTCCAGTGAAAGTAGTTAAGGTGTGAAGAATTGTAGGGTAAAGTTTGTTTAGTTGGTAATTTTTTTCTATTTTCATGCTCCTCATGTTAGAATAGTCAAAACGAAGAGGGAAATACAATAGGTTTGTTATTTTGATATTTTTTCGTTTTTATAGTTCTCCAGTGAGAGTAGTAACTAGTCAACTTTGTTGCATTTTTCAACCTTTTTTTCGTGTGTGTTTAAATTGCAAAATGATTGAAAACAGGTAGAAACTAGTCAACTGTGTACATTTTTTCATCTTTTTGTAAAAACTGTACTAAAGGTGCAAATCGAGTAAAGAGAGATTGTAACTAGTCAACATTGTTATATTTTTCAACATTTTTCGAGTGTGTTTAAAGTGCAAAATGATTGAAATCAAGTAGAAACTAGTCAATTTTGTAACATTTTTTTGACTTTTTGTAAAAAGTGTACGAAAATTGGAAATCGACTGAAATGAGATAGTAACTAGTCAACTTTGTTACATTTTTTAACTGTTTTTTACGAGTGTGTTTAAAGTGCAAAAAGACTGAAAACATGTAGAAACTAGTCAACTTTGTTACATTTTTTCAACTTTTTGGAAAAAGTGTACTAAATGTGGTAAACGACTGAAAAGAGATAGTAACTAGTCAACTTTGTTACACTTTTCAACTTTTTTTACGAATGTGTTTAAGGTGCTAAGTGATTGAAAATAGGTCGAAACTTGTCTACTTTCTTATATTTTTTCATCTTTTTGTAGAAAGTGTACTAAAATTGCAAAATCATTGAAAAGAGGTTGTAACCAGTCAACATTGTTGCATTTTTCAACCTTTTCTTCGTGTGTGTTTAAAGTGCAAAATGATTGAAAACATGTTGAAACTAGTCAACTTTGTTACATTTTTTCAACTTTGTTTACGAGTGTGTTTAAAGTGCAAAATGATTGAAAATATGTCGAAACTAGTCAACTTTGATACATTTTTTCAACATTTTGTAAAAAGTGTACGAAAAATGGAAATCGACTGAAATGAGATACTAACTAGTCAACTTTGTTAAATTTTTCAACTATTTTTACGAGTGTGTTTAAAGTGCAAAATGATTGAAAACATGTAGAAACTACTAAACTTTGTTACATTTTTTCAACTTTTTGTAAAAATTGTACTCTAAGTGGTAATCGACTGAAAAGAGATAGTAACTAGTCAACTTTGTTACATTTTTCAACTTTTTTTACGAATGTGTTTAAAGTGCAAAGTGATTGAAAATAGGTAGAAACTTGTCAACTTTGTTACATTTTATCAACTTTTTGTAAAAAGTGTACGAAAAATGGAAATCGATTGAAATGAGATAGTAACTAGTCAACTTTGTTACATTTTTCAACTATTTTTATGACTGTGTTTAAAGTGCAAAAGTATTGAAAACATGTAGAAACAGGCCAACTTTGTTACATTTTTTCAACTTTTTGTAAAAATTCTACTAAAAGTGGAAGTCGACAGAAAAGAGATATTGACTAGTCAACTTTGTTACTTTTTTCAACTTTTTTTACGAGTGTGTTTAAAGATCAAATTGATAGAAAACAGGTAGAAACTATTCAACTTTCTTATATTTTTTTAATCAATTTGTAAAAAGTATATTAAAATTGTAAAATCATTGAAATGAGGTTGTAACTAGTCAACTTTGTTGCATTTTTCAACCTTTATTTCGTGTGTGTTTAAAGTGCAAAATGATTGAAAACAGCTAGAAAATAGTCAACTTTGTACATTTTTTCATCTTTTTGTAAATCTGTACTAAAGGTGCAAATCGATTGAAAAGAGATTGTAACTAGTCAACATTGTTATATTTTTCAACATTTTACGAGTGTGTTTAAAGTGAAAAATGATTGAAAACATGTAGAAACTAGTCAATTTTGTAACATTTTTTTGACTTTTTGTAAAAAGTGTACGAAAATTGGAAATCGACTGAAATGAGATAGTAACTAGTCAACTTTGTTACATTTTTTAACTTTTTTTACGAGTGTGTTTAAAGTTGCAAAATGATTGAAAACATGTAGAAACTAGTCAAATTTGTTACATTTTTTCAACTTTTTGGAAAAAGTGTACTATATGTGGTAATCGACTGAAAAGAGATAGTAACTAGTCAACTTTGCTATATTTTTCAACTTTTTTTACTAATGTGTTTAAAGTGCAATGTGATTGAAAATAGGTAGAAACTGTCAACTTTCTTATATTTTTTTGTCTTTTTGTAAAAATGTGTATAAAAATTGCAAAATCATTGAAATGAGGTTGTAACTAGTCAACATTGTTGCATTTTTCAACCTTTTTTTCGATGTGTGTTTAAAGTGCAAAATGATTGAAAATTGGTAGAAATTTGTCAAATTTCTTATATTTTTCCATCTTTTTGTAAAAAGTATACTAAAATTGCAAAATCATTGAAAAGAGGTTGTAACTAGTCAACTTTGTTGCATTTTTCAACGTTTTTTTCGTGTGTGTTTAATGTGCAAAATGATTGAAAACAGGTAGAAACTAGCCAAATTTGTACATTTTTTCATCTTTTTTAAAAACTGTACTAAAGGTGCAAATCGATTGAAAAGAGATTGTAACTAGTCAACATTGTTATATTTTTCACTTCATTTTACGAGTGTGTTTAAAGTCCAAAATGATTGAAAACATGTAGAAACTAGTCAACTTAGTTAGATTTTTTCAACTTTTTGGAAAAAGTGTACGATAATTGGAAATCGACTGAAATGAGATAGTAACTAGTCAACTTTGTTACATTTTTCAACTTTTTTTACGAGTGTGTTTAAAGTGGAAAATGATTGAAAACTTATAGAAACTAGTCAATTTTGTAACATTTTTTTGACTTTTTGTAAAAAGTGTACGAAAATTGGAAATCAACTGAAATGAGATAGTAACTAGTCAACTTTGTTACATTTTTTAACTTTTTTACGAGTGTGTTTAAAATGCAAAAAGATTGAAAATATGTAGAAACTAGTCAACTTTGTTACATTTTTTCAACTTTTTGGAAAATGTGTACTAAATGTGGTAAACGACTGAAAAGAGATAGTAACTAGTCAACTTTGTTACACTTTTCATTTTTTTTTACGAATGTGTTTATGGTGCTAAGTGATTGAAAATAGGTCGAAACTTGTCAACTTTCTTATATTTTTTCATCTTTTTGTAGAAAGTGTACTAAAATTGCAAAATCATTGAAAAGAGGTTGTAACTAGTCAACATTGTTGCATTTTTCAACCTTTTCTTCGTGTGTGTTTAAAGTGCAAAATGATTGAAAACATGTCGAAACTGGTCAACTTTGATACATTTTTTCAACGTTTTGTAAAAAGTGTACGAAAAGTAGAAATCGACTGAAATGAGATAGTAACTAGTCAACTTTGTTAAATTTTTCAACTTCTTTTACGAGTGTGCTTAAAGTGGAAAATGATTGGAAACATATAGAAACTAGTCAAGTTTGTTACATTTTTTCAACTATTTTGTAAAAAATGTACTAA
Source organism: Hermatobates lingyangjiaoensis (assembly GCA_026182355.1). Taxonomy (NCBI): domain Eukaryota; kingdom Metazoa; phylum Arthropoda; class Insecta; order Hemiptera; family Hermatobatidae; genus Hermatobates; species Hermatobates lingyangjiaoensis. The sequence continues at coordinate 299,104 of JAPFBL010000388.1, read as the reverse complement.
AAGTTGTAATCGACTGAAAAGTGATAGTAACTAGTCAACTTTGTTATATTTTTCAACTTTTTTACGAATGTGTTTAAAGTGCATAATGATTGAAAATAGGTACAAATTTGTCAACTTTATTATATTTTTCCATCTGTTTGTAAAAAGTATACTAAAATTGCAAAATCATTGAAAAGAGGTTGTAACTAGTCAACTTTTTTGCATTGTTTAACCTTTTTTTCGTGTGTGTTTAATGTGCAAAATGATTGAAAACATGTAGAAACTAGTCAACTTTGTTACATTTTATCAACTTTTTGTAAAAAGTGTACGAAAAATGGAAATCGATTGAAATGAGATAGTAACTAGTCAACTTTGTTACATTTTTCAACTATTTTTATGACTGTGTTTAAAGTGCAAAAGTATTGAAAACATGTAGAAACAGGCCAACTTTGTTACATTTTTTCAACTTTTTGTAAAAATTCTACTAAAAGTGGAAATCGACAGAAAAGAGATATTGACTAGTCAACTTTGTTACATTTTTCAACTTTTTTTACGAGTGTGTTTAAAGATCAAATTGATAGAAAACAGGTAGAAACTATTCAACTTTCTTATATTTTTTTAATCAATTTGTAAAAAGTATATTAAAATTGCAAAATCATTGAAATGAGGTTGTAACTAGTCAACTTTGTTGCATTTTTCAACCTTTTTTTTCGTGTGTGTTTAAAGTGCAAAATGATTGAAAACAGGTAGAAACTAGTCAACTTTGTACATTTTTTCATCTTTTTGTAAAAACTGTACTAAAGGTGCAAATCGATTGAAAAGAGATTGTAACTAGTCAACATTGTTATATTTTTCAACATTTTACGAGTGTGTTTAAAGTGCAAAATGATTGAAAACATGTAGAAACTAGTCAACTTTGTTACATTTTTTCAACTTTTTGTAAAAAGTGTACTAAAAGTTGTAATCGACTGAAAAGAGATAGTAACTAGTCAACTTGGTTACATTTTTCAACTTTTTTTACGAATGTGTTTAAAGTGCAAAATGATTGAAAATAGGTAGTAATTTGTCAACTTTCTTATATTTTTTCATCTTTTTGTAAAAAATATACTAAAATTGCAAAATCATTGAAAAGAGGTTGTAACTAGTCAACTTTTTTGCATTGTTTAACCTTTTTTTCGTGTGTGTTTAATGTGCAAAATGATTGAAAACATTTAGAAACTAGTCAACTTTGTTACATTTTATCAACTTATGGAAAAAGTGTACGAAAAATGGAAATCGATTGAAATGAGATAGTAACTAGTCAACTTTGTTACATTTTTCAACTATTTTTATGAGTGTGTTTAAAGTGCAAAAGTATTGAAAACATGTAGAAACAGGCCAACTTTGTTACATTTTTTCAACTTTTTGTAAAAATTCTACTAAAAGTGGAAATCGACAGAAAAGAGATATTGACTAGTCAACTTTGTTACATTTTTCAACTTTTTTTACGAGTGTGTTTAAAGATCAAATTGATAGAAAACAGGTAGAAACTATTCAACTTTCTTATATTTTTTTATCAATTTGTAAAAAGTATATTAAAATTGTAAAATCATTGGAATGAGGTTGTAACTAGTCAACTTTGTAGCATTTTTCAACCTTTTTTTCGTGTGTGTTTAAAGTGCAAAATGATTGAAAACAGCTAGAAACTAGTCAACTATGTACATTTTTTCATCTTTTTGTAAAAACTGTACTAAAGGTGCAAATCGATTGAAAAGAGATTGTAACTAGTCAACATTGTTATATTTTTCAACATTTTACGAGTGTGTTTAAAGTGCAAAATGATTGAAAACATGTAGAATCTAGTCAACTTTGTTACATTTTTTCAACTTTTTGTAAAAAGTGTACTAAAAGTTGTAATCGACTGAAAAGAGATAGTAACTAGTCAACTTGGTTATATTTTTCAACTTTTTTTACGAATGTGTTTAAAGTGCAAAATGATTGAAAATAGGTAGTAATTTGTCAACTTTCTTATATTTTTTCATCTTTTTGTAAAAAGTATACTAAAATTGCAAAATCATTGAAAAGAGGTTGTAACTAGTTAACTTTGTTGCTTTTTTCAACCTTTTTTTCGTGTGTGTTTAATGTGCAAAATGATTGAAAACATGTAGAAACTAGTCAACTTTGTTACATTTTTTCAACGTTTTGTAAAAAGTGTACGAAAAATGGAAATCGACTGAAATGAGATAGTAACTAGTCAACTTTGTTACATTTTTCAACTATTTTTACGAGTGTGTTTAAAGTGCAAAATGATTGAAAACATGTAGAAACTAGTAAACTTTGTTACATTTTTTCAACTTTTTGTAAAAATTGTACTCTAAGTGGTAATCGACTGAAAAGAGATAGTAACTAGTCAACTTTGTTACATTTTTCAACTTTTTTTACGAATGTGTTTAAAGTGCAAAGTGATTGAAAATAGGTAGAAACTTGTCAACTTTCTTATTTTTTTTTATCATTTTGTAAAAAGTGTATAAAAATTGCAAAATCATTGAAATGAGGTTGTAACTAGTCAACATTGTTGCATTTTTCAACCTTTTTTTCGTGTGTGTTTAAAGTGCAAAATGATTGAAAATTGGTAGAAATTTGTCAAATTTCTTATATTTCTCCATCTTTTTGTAAAAAGTATACTAAAATTGCAAAATCATTGGAAAGAGGTTGTAACTAGTCAACTTTGTTGCATTTTTCAACCTTTTTTTCGTGTGTGTTTAAAGTGCAAAATGATTGAAAACAGGTAGAAACTAGTCAACTTTGTACATTTTTTCATCTTTTTGTAAAAACTGTACTAAAGGTGCAAATCGAGTGAAAAGAGATTGTAACTAGTCAACATTGTTATATTTTTCAACATTTTACGAGTGTGTTTAAAGTGAAAAATGATTGAAAACAACTAGAATCTAGTCAATTTTGTAACATTTTTTTGACTTTTTGTAAAAAGTGTACGAAAATTGGAAATCAACTGAAATGAGATAGTAACTAGTCAACTTTGTTACATTTTTTAACTTTTTTTACGAGTGTGTTTAAAGTGCAAAAAGATTGAAAACATGTAGAAACTAGTAAACTTTGTTACATTTTTTCAACTTTTTGGAAAAAGTGTACTCTATGTGGTAATCGACTGAAAAGAGATAGTAACTAGTCAACTTTGTTACATTTTTCAACTTTTTTTACGAATGTGTTTAAAGTGCAATGTGATTGAAAATAGGTAGAAACTTGTCAACTTTCTTATATTTTTTTGTCTTTTTGTAAAAAGTGTATAAAAATTGCAAAATCATTGAAATGAGGTTGTAACTAGTCAACATTGTTGCATTTTTCAACCTTTTTTTCGTGTGTGTTTAAAGTGCAAAATGATTGAAAATTGGTAGAAATTTGTCAAATTTCTTATATTTTTCCATCTTTTTGTAAAAAGTATACTAAAATTGCAAAATCATTGAAAAGAGGTTGTAACTAGTCAACTTTGTTGCATTTTTCAACGTTTTTTTCGTGTGTGTTTAATGTGCAAAATGATTGAAAACAGGTAGAAACTAGCCAAATTTGTACATTTTTTCATCTTTTTTAAAAACTGTACTAAAGGTGCAAATCGATTGAAAAGAGATTGTAACTAGTCAACATTGTTATATTTTTCTTCATTTTACGAGTGTGTTTAAAGTCCAAAATGATTGAAAACATGTAGAAACTAGTCAACTTAGTTAGATTTTTTCAACTTTTTGGAAAAAGTGTACGATAATTGGAAATCGACTGAAATGAGATAGTAACTAGTCAACTTTGTTACATTTTTCAACTTTTTTTACGAGTGTGTTTAAAGTGGAAAATGATTGAAAACTTATAGAAACTAGTCAATTTTGTAACATTTTTTTGACTTTTTGTAAAAAGTGTACGAAAATTGGAAATCAACTGAAATGAGATAGTAACTAGTCAACTTTGTTACATTTTTTAACTTTTTTACGAGTGTGTTTAAAATGCAAAAAGATTGAAAATATGTAGAAACTAGTCAACTTTGTTACATTTTTTCAACTTTTTGGAAAATGTGTACTAAATGTGGTAAACGACTGAAAAGAGATAGTAACTAGTCAACTTTGTTACACTTTTCATTTTTTTTTACGAATGTGTTTATGGTGCTAAGTGATTGAAAATAGGTCGAAACTTGTCAACTTTCTTATATTTTTTCATCTTTTTGTAGAAAGTGTACTAAAATTGCAAAATCATTGAAAAGAGGTTGTAACTAGTCAACATTGTTGCATTTTTCAACCTTTTCTTCGTGTGTGTTTAAAGTGCAAAATGATTGAAAACATGTCGAAACTGGTCAACTTTGATACATTTTTTCAACGTTTTGTAAAAAGTGTACGAAAAGTAGAAATCGACTGAAATGAGATAGTAACTAGTCAACTTTGTTAAATTTTTCAACTTCTTTTACGAGTGTGCTTAAAGTGGAAAATGATTGGAAACATATAGAAACTAGTCAAGTTTGTTACATTTTTTCAACTATTTGTAAAAAATGTACTAAAAGTTGTAATCGACTGAAAAGTGATAGTAACTAGTCAACTTTGTTATATTTTTCAACTTTTTTACGAATGTGTTTAAAGTGCATAATGATTGAAAATAGGTACAAATTTGTCAACTTTTTTATATTTTTCCATCTGTTTGTAAAAAGTATACTAAAATTGCAAAATCATTGAAAAGAGGTTGTAACTAGTCAAATTTTTTGCATTGTTTAACCTTTTTTTCGTGTGTGTTTAATGTGCAAAATGATTGAAAACATGTAGAAACTAGTCAACTTTGTTACATTTTATCAACTTTTTGTAAAAAGTGTACGAAAAATGGAAATCGATTGAAATGAGATAGTAACTAGTCAACTTTGTTACATTTTTCAACTATTTTTATGACTGTGTTTAAAGTGCAAAAGTATTGAAAACATGTAGAAACAGGCCAACTTTGTTACATTTTTTCAACTTTTTGTAAAAATTCTACTAAAAGTGGAAATCGACAGAAAAGAGATATTGACTAGTCAACTTTGTTACATTTTTCAACTTTTTTTACGAGTGTGTTTAAAGATCAAATTCATAGAAAACAGGTAGAAACTATTCAACTTTCTTATATTTTTTTAATCAATTTGTAAAAAGTATATTAAAATTGTAAAATCATTGAAATGAGGTTGTAACTAGTCAACTTTGTTGCATTTTTCAACCTTTTTTTTCGTGTGTGTTTAAAGTGCAAAATGATAGAAAACAGCTAGAAACTAGTCAACTTTGTACATTTTTTCATCTTTTTGTAAAAACTGTACTAAAGGTGCAAATCGATTGAAAAGAGATTGTAACTAGTCAACATTGTTATATTTTTCAACATTTTACGAGTGTGTTTAAAGTGTAAAATGATTGAAAACATGTAGAATCTAGTCAACTTTGTTACATTTTTTCAACTTTTTGTAAAAAGTGTACTAAAAGTTGTAATCGACTGAAAAGAGATAGTAACTAGTCAACTTGGTTACATTTTTCAACTTTTTTTACGAATGTGTTTAAAGTGCAAAATGATTGAAAATAGGTAGTAATTTGTCAACTTTCTTATATTTTTTTCATCTTATTGTAAAAAATATACTAAAATTGCAAAATCATTGAAAAGAGGTTGTAACTAGTCAACTTTTTTGCATTGTTTAACCTTTTTTTCGTGTGTGTTTAATGTGCAAAATGATTGAAAACATTTAGAAACTAGTCAACTTTGTTACATTTTATCAACTTATGGAAAAAGTGTACGAAAAATGGAAATCGATTGAAATGAGATAGTAACTAGTCAACTTTGTTACATTTTTCAACTATTTTTATGAGTGTGTTTAAAGTGCAAAAGTATTGAAAACATGTAGAAACAGGCCAACTTTGTTACATTTTTTCAACTTTTTGTAAAAATTCTACTAAAAGTGGAAATCGACAGAAAAGAGATATTGACTAGTCAACTTTGTTACATTTTTCAACTTTTTTTACGAGTGTGTTTAAAGATCAAATTGATAGAAAACAGGTAGAAACTATTCAACTTTCTTATATTTTTTTATCAATTTGTAAAAAGTATATTAAAATTGTAAAATCATTGGAATGAGGTTGTAACTAGTCAACTTTGTTGCATTTTTCAACCTTTTTTTTCGTGTGTGTTTAAAGTGCAAAATGATTGAAAACAGCTAGAAACTAGTCAACTATGTACATTTTTTCATCTTTTTGTAAAAACTGTACTAAAGGTGCAAATCGATTGAAAAGAGATTGTAACTAGTCAACATTGTTATATTTTTCAACATTTTACGAGTGTGTTTAAAGTGCAAAATGATTGAAAACATGTAGAATCTAGTCAACTTTGTTACATTTTTTCAACTTTTTGTAAAAAGTGTACTAAAAGTTGTAATCGACTGAAAAGAGATAGTAACTAGTCAACTTGGTTACATTTTTCAACTTTTTTTACGAATGTATTTAAAGTGCAAAATGATTGAAAATAGGTAGTAATTTGTCAACTTTCTTATATTTTTTCATCTTTTTGTAAAAAGTATACTAAAATTGCAAAATCATTGAAAATAGGTTGTAACTAGTTAACTTTGTTGCTTTTTTCAACCTTTTTTTCGTGTGTGTTTAATGTGCAAAATGATTGAAAACATGTAGAAACTATAACTTTGTTACATTTTTTCAACTTTTGTAAAATGTACGAAATGGAATCGACTGAAAAGATAGTAACTAGTCAACTTTGTTACATTTTTCAACTATTTTTACGAGTGTGTTTAAAGTGCAAAATGATTGAAAACATGTAGAAACTAGTAAACTTTGTTACATTTTTTCAACTTTTTGTAAAAATTGTACTCTAAGTGGTAATCGACTGAAAAGAGATAGTAACTAGTCAACTTTGTTACATTTTTCAACTTTTTTTACGAATGTGTTTAAAGTGCAAAGTGATTGAAAATAGGTAGAAACTTGTCAACTTTCTTATATTTTTTTATCTTTTTGTAATAAGTGTATAAAAATTGCAAAATCATTGAAATGAGGTTGTAACTAGTCAACATTGTTGCATTTTTCAACCTTTTTTTCGTGTGTGTTTAAAGTGCAAAATGATTGAAAATTGGTAGAAATTTGTCAAATTTCTTATATTTTTCCATCTTTTTGTAAAAAGTATACTAAAATTGCAAAATCATTGAAAAGAGGTTGTAACTAGCCAACTTTGTTGCATTTTTCAACGTTTTTTTCGTGTGTGTTTAATGTGCAAAATGATTGAAAACAGGTAGAAACTAGCCAACTTTGTACATTTTTTCATCTTTTTGTAAAAACTGTACTAAAGGTGCAAATCGATTGAAAAGAGATTGTAACTAGTCAACATTGTTATATTTTTCATCATTTTACGAGTGTGTTTAAAGTCCAAAATGATTGAAACCATGTAGAAACTAGTCAACTTTGTTACATTTTTTCAACTTTTTGGAAAAAGTGTAGGATAAGTGGAAATCGACTGAAATGAGATAGTAACTAGTCAACTTTGTTACATTTTTCAACTTTTTTTACGAGTGTGTTTAAAGTGGAAAATGATTGAAAACATATAGAAACTAGTCAAATTTGTTACATTTTTTCAACTTTTTGTAAAAAATGTACTAAAAGTTGTAATCGTCTCAAAAGAGATAGTAACTAGTCACCTTTGTTACATTTTTCTACTTTTTTTACGAATGTGTTTAAAGTGCAAAATGATTGAAAATAGGTAGAAATTTGTCATCTTTTTTATATTTTTCCATCTTTTTGTAAAAAGTATACTAAAATTGCAAAATCATTGAAAAGAGGTTGTAACTAGTCAACTTTTTTTCATTTTTCAACCTTTTTTTCGTGTGTGTTTAATGTGCAAAATGATTGAAAACATGTAGAAACTAGTCAACTTTGTTACATTTTATCAATTTTTTGTAAAAAGTGTACAAAAAACGGAAATCGACTGAAATGAGATAGTAACTAGTCAACTTTGTTACATTTTTCAACTATTTTTACGAGTGTGTTTAAAGTGCAAAATGATTGAAAACATGTAGAAACTAGTAAACTTTGTTACATTTCTTGAACTTTTTGTAAAAAGTGTACTAAATGTAGTAATCGACTGAAAAGTGATAGTAACTAGTCAACTTTGTTACATTTTTCAACTTTTTTTACGAGTGTTAAGTAATTAAAGAAATCAATTTTTTTTTTATTTTGAAAATAAAAATGAAAACATGAGTAGTAAACATTATTTTCAACTTTTTTCTTTTTAATAAATTTAAATTGTAAATTAATTTTTTCTTTTGTAAAAAGTATATTAAAATTGCAAAATCATTGAAATGAGGTTGTAACTAGTCAACTTTGTTGCATTTTTCAACCTTTTTTTCGTGTGTGTTTAAAGTGCAAAATGATTGAAAACAGGTAGAAACTAGTCATATTTGTACATTTTTTCATCTTTTTGTAAAAACTGTATTAAAGGTGCAAATCGATTGAAAAGAGATTGTAACTAGTCAACATAGTTATATTTTTCAACATTTTACGAGTGTGTTTAAAGTGCAAAATGATTGAAAACATGTAGAAACTAGTCAATTTTGATACTTTTTTTTGACATTGTAAAAAGTGTACGAAAATTGGAAATCGACTGAAATGAGATAGTAACTAGTCAACTTTGTTACATTTTTTAACTTTTTTTACGAGTGTGTTTGAAGTGCAAAATGATTGAAAACATGTAGAAAGTAGTCAACTTTGTTACATTTTTTGTCAACTTTATTATATTTTTCCATCTTTTGTAAAAAGTATACTAAAATTGCAAAATCATTGAAAAGAGGTTGTAACTAGTCAACTTTTTTGCATTGTTTAACCTTTTTTTGTGTGTGTTTAATGTGCAAAATGATTGAAAACATGTAGAAACTAGTCAACTTTGTTACATTTTATCAACTTTTTGTAAAAAGTGTACGAAAAATGGAAATCGATTGAAATGAGATAGTAACTAGTCAACTTTGTTACATTTTTCAACTATTTTTATGACTGTGTTTAAAGTGCAAAAGTATTGAAAACATGTAGAAACAGGCCAACTTTGTTACATTTTTTCAACTTTTTGTAAAAATTCTACTAAAAGTGGAAATCGACAGAAAAGAGATATTGACTAGTCAACTTTGTTACATTTTTCAACTTTTTTTACGAGTGTGTTTAAAGATCAAATGATAGAAAACAGGTAGAAACTATTCAACTTTCTTAATTTTTTAATCAATTTGTAAAAAGTATATTAAAATTGTAAAATCATTGAAATGAGGTTGTAACTAGTCAACTTTGTTGCATTTTTCAACCTTTTTTTTCGTGTGTGTTTAAAGTGCAAAATGATGAAAACAGCTAGAAACTAGTCAACTTTGTACATTTTTTCATCTTTTTGTAAAAACTGTACTAAAGGTGCAAATCGATTGAAAAGAGATTGTAATAGTCAACTTGTTATTTTTCAACATTTTACGAGTGTGTTTAAATTGCAAAATGATTGAAAATATGTAGAAACTAGTCAACTTTAATACATTTTTTCAACTTTTTGTAAAAAGTGTACTAAAAGTTGTAATCGACTGAAAAGAGATAGTAACTAGTCAACTTTGTTACATTTTTCAACTTTTTTTACGATTGTGTTTAAAGTGCAAAATGATTTAAAATTGGTAGAAAATTGTCAACTATCTTATATTTTTCCATCTTTTTGTAAAAAGTATACTAAAATTGCAAAATCATTGAAAAGAGGTTGTAACCAGTCACCTTTGTTGCATTTTTAAACCTTTTTTTCGTGTGTGTTTAATGTGCAAAATGATTGAAAACATTAGAAACTAGTCAACTTTGTTACATTTTTCAACTTTGAAAAAGTGTACGAAAAATGGAAATCGATTGAAATGAGATAGTAACTAGTCAACTTTGTTACATTTTTCAACTATTTTTAGAGTGTGTTTAAAGTGCAAAATATTGAAAACATGTAGAAACAGGAAACTTTGTTACATTTTTTCAACTTTTTGTAAAAATTTACTAAGTGGAATCGACTGAAAAGAGATATAACTAGTCAACTTTGTTACATTTTTCAACTTTTTTTACGAATGTGTTTAAAGTCAAATGATTGAAAAAGGTAGAAACTTTCAACTTTCTTATTTTTTTTTATCAATTTGTAAAAAGTTATAAAAATTGAAAATCATTGAAATGAGGTTGTAACTAGTCAACTTGTTGCATTTTTCAACCTTTTTTTCGTGTGTGTTTAAAGTGCAAAATGATTGAAAATGGTAGAAATTTGTCAAATTTCTTTTTTTCATCTTTTTGTAAAAATTACTAAAATGCAAAATCATTGGAAAGAGGTTGTAACTAGTCAACTTTGTTATTTTTCAACCTTTTTCGGTGTGTTTAAAGTGCAAAATGATTGAAAACAGGTAGAAACTAGTCAACTTTGTTACATTTTTTCACTTTTTGTAAAAACTGTACTAAAGTGAAATCGATGAAAAGAGATGTAACTAGTCAACTTGTTATATTTTTCAACATTTTACGATGTGTTTAAAGTGAAAATGATTGAAAAAATAGAATTGTCAATTTTTAAATTTTTTTACTTTTTGTAAAAAGTTACAAAATTGGAAATCAATGAAAGAGTGTAACTAGTAACTTTGTTCATTTTTTAACTTTTTTTCGGTGTGTTTAAAGTGCAAAAAGATTGAAAACATGTAGAAACTAGTAACTTTGTTACATTTTTTCAACTTTTTGGAAAAAGTGTACATGGAATCGACTGAAAAGAGATAGTAACTAGTCAACTTTGTTACATTTTTCAACTTTTTACGAATGTGTTTAAAGTGCAATGATTGAAAAAGGTAGAAACTTGTAACTTTTTAATTTTTTCTTTTTGTAAAAATTGTATAAAAATTGAAAATCATTGAAATGAGGTGTAACTAGTCAACTTGTTCATTTTTCAACCTTTTTTTCGTGTGTTTAAAGTGCAAAATGATTGAAAATGGTAGAAATTTGTCAAATTTCTTATTTTTCATCTTTTTGTAAAAAGTTATAAAATTGCAAAATCATTGAAAAGAGGTTGTAACTAGTCAACTTTGTTGCATTTTTCAACGTTTTTTTCGTGTGTGTTTAAGTGCAAAATGATTGAAAAAGGTAGAAATGCCAAATTTTACATTTTCATCTTTTTTAAAAACTGTACTAAAGTGCAAATCATTGAAAAGAGATTGTAACTAGTCAACTTGTTATTTTTCTTTTTTCGAGTGTGTTTAAAGTCCAAAATGATTGAAAACAGTAGAAACTAGTCAACTTGTTAATTTTTTCAACTTTTTGGAAAAATGTACATAATTGGAAATCGACTGAAAGAGATGTAACTAGTCAACTTTGTTAATTTTTCAACTTTTTACGAGTGTGTTTAAAGTGGAAAATGATTGAAAACTATAGAAACTAGTCAATTTTGTAACATTTTTTTGACTTTTTGTAAAAAGTGTACGAAAATTGGAAATCAACTGAAATGAGATAGTAACTAGTCAACTTTGTTACATTTTTTAACTTTTTTACGAGTGTGTTTAAAATGCAAAAAGATTGAAAAATGTAGAAACTAGTAACTTTGTTACATTTTTTCAACTTTTTGGAAAAGTGTACTAAATGTGGTAAACGACTGAAAAGAGATAGTAACTAGTCAACTTTGTTACATTTTCATTTTTTTTACGAATGTGTTTAGGTGCAAGTGATTGAAAATAGGTGAAACTTGTCAACTTTCTTATATTTTTTTCTTTTTGTAAAAGTGTATAAAATTGCAAAATCATTGAAAAGAGGTTGTAACTAGTCAACATTGTTGCATTTTTCAACCTTTTCTTCGTGTGTGTTTAAAGTGCAAAATGATTGAAAATGTGAAATGGTCAACTTTGATACATTTTTTCACTTTTGTAAAAAGTTACAAAATAGAAATCATGAAAGAGATGTAACTAGTCAACTTTGTTAAATTTTTCAACTTTTTTCGGTGTGTTAAAGTGGAAAATGATTGGAAACAATAGAAACTAGCAATTTGTTACATTTTTTCATTTTTAAAAATGTACTAAAAGTTGAATCGACTGAAAAGGATAGTAACTAGTCAACTTGTTATATTTTTCAATTTTTTACGATGTGTTTAAAGTCAAATGATTGAAAAAGGTAAAATTTGTCAACTTTATTAATTTTTCCACTGTTTGAAAAAGTTACAAAATTGAAAATCATTGAAAAGAGTTGTAACTAGTCAACTTTTTTCATTTTTAACCTTTTTTTCGGTGTGTTTAAGTGCAAAATGATTGAAAACATTAGAAACTAGTCAACTTTGTTACATTTTATAACTTTTTGTAAAAAGTGTACGAAAAATGGAAATCATTGAAATGAGATAGTAACTAGTCAACTTTGTTACATTTTTAACTTTTTTATGATGTGTTTAAATGCAAAAAGATTGAAAAATGTAGAAACAGGCCAACTTTGTTACATTTTTTCAACTTTTTGAAAAATTCTACTAAAAGTGGAAACGACAGAAAAGAGATATTACTAGTCAACTTTGTTACATTTTTCATTTTTTTACGATGTGTTTAAAGTCAAATTGATGAAAACAGGTGAAACTTTCAACTTTCTTATATTTTTTTAATCATTTGTAAAAGTTATTAAAATTGAAAATCATTGAAAGAGGTTGTAACTAGTCAACTTTGTTGCATTTTTCAACCTTTTTTCGTGTGTGTTTAAAGTGCAAAATGATGAAAACAGTGAAACTAGTCAACTTTGTACATTTTTTCACTTTTTGTAAAAATGTACAAAGGTGAAATCGATTGAAAAGAGATTGTAACTAGTCAACATTGTTAATTTTTCAACTTTTACGAGTGTGTTTAAAGTGAAAATGATTGAAAACATTAGAACTAGTCAATTTGTTACATTTTTTCAACTTTTGTAAAAATGTACTAAAAGTTGTAATCGACTGAAAAGAGATAGTAACTAGTCAACTTGGTTAATTTTTTCAACTTTTTTTACGAATGTGTTTAAAGTGCAAAATGATTGAAAATAGGTAAATTTGTCAACTTTTTATATTTTTTCATCTTTTTGTAAAAAATATACTAAAATTGCAAAATCATTGAAAAGAGGTTGTAACTAGTCAATTTTTGCATTGTTTAACCTTTTTTTCGTGTGTGTTTAATGTGCAAAATGATTGAAAACATTTAGAAACTAGTCAACTTTGTTACATTTTATCAACTTTGGAAAAAGTGTACGAAAAATGGAAATCGATTGAAATGAGATAGTAACTAGTCAACTTTGTTACATTTTTCAACTATTTTTATGATGTGTTTAAAGTGCAAAAGTATTGAAAACATGTAGAAACAGGCCAACTTTGTTACATTTTTTCAACTTTTTGTAAAAATTCTACTAAAAGTGGAAATCGACAGAAAAGAGATAGTAACTAGTCAACTTTGTTACATTTTTCAACTTTTTTACGAATGTGTTTAAAGATCAAATTGATAGAAAAAAGGAAGAAACTATTCAACTTTCTTATATTTTTTTAATCAATTTGTAAAAAGTATATTAAATTTGCAAAATCATTGGTATGAGGTTGTAACTAGTCAACTTTGTAGCATTTTTCATTTTTTTTTTAGTGGGTGTTTAAAGTGCAAAATGATTGATAAAATGTTGAAACTAGTCAACTTTGTTACATTTTTTCATCTTTTTGTAAAAACTGTACTAAAGGTGCAAATCGATTGAAAAGAGATTGTAACTAGTCAACATTGTTATATTTTTCAACATTTTACGAGTGTGTTTAAAGTGCAAAATGATTGAAAACATGTAGAAACTAGTCAACTTTGTTACATTTTTTCAACTTTTTGTAAAAAGTGTACTAAAAGTTGTAATCGACTGAAAAGAGATAGTAACTAGTCAACTTTGTTATTTTTTCAACTTTTTTTACGAATGTGTTTAAAGTGCAAAATGATTGAAAATAGGTAGAAATTTGTCAACTTTCTTATATTTTTTCATCTTTTTGTAAAAAGTATACTAAAATTGCAAAATCATTGAAAAGAGGTTGTAACTAGTCAACTTTGTTGCATTTTTCAACCTTTTTTTCGTGTGTGTTTAATGTGCAAAATGATTGAAAACATGTAGAAACTAGTCAACTTTGTTACATTTTTCAACTTTTGTAAAAAGTGTACGAAAAGTGGAAATCGACTGAAATGAGATAGTAACAAGTCAACTTTGTTACATTTTTCAACTATTTTTACGAGTGTGTTTAAAGTGCAAAATGATTGAAAACATGTAGAAACTAGTCAACTTTGTTACATTTTTTCAACTTTTTGTAAAAATTGTACTAAAAGTGGAAAGCGACTTAAAAGAGAGAGTAACTAGTCAACTTTGTTACATTTTTCAACTTTTTTTACGAATGTGTTTAAAGTGCAAAGTGATTGAAAATAGGTAGAAACTTGTCAACTTTCTTATATTTTTTTTTATCTTTTTGTAAAAAGTGTATAAAAATTGCAAAATCATTGAAATGAGGTTGTAACTAGTCAACATTGTTGCATTTTTCAACCTTTTTTTCGTGTGTTTTAAAGTGCAAAATGATTGAAAATTGGTAGAAATTTGTCAAATTTCTTATATTTCTCCATCTTTTTGTAAAAAGTATACTAAAATTGCAAAATCATTGGAAAGAGGTTGTAACTAGTCAACTTTGTTGCATTTTTCAACCTTTTTTTCGTGTGTGTTTAAAGTGCAAAATGATTGAAAACAGTAGAAACTAGTCAACTTTGTACATTTTTTCATCTTTTTGTAAAAACTGTACTAAAGGTGCAAATCGATGAAAAGAGATTGTAACTAGTCAACATTGTTATATTTTCAACATTTTACGAGTGTGTTTAAAGTGAAAAATGATTGAAAACAACTAGAATCTAGTCAATTTTGTAACATTTTTTTACTTTTTGTAAAAAGTGTACGAAAATTGGAAATCAACTGAAATGAGATAGTAACTAGTCAACTTTGTTACATTTTTTAACTTTTTTTACGAGTGTGTTTAAAGTGCAAAAAGATTGAAAACATGTAGAAACTAGTAAACTTTGTTACATTTTTTCAACTTTTTGGAAAAAGTGTACTCTATGTGGTAATCGACTGAAAAGAGATAGTAACTAGTCAACTTTGTTACATTTTTCAACTTTTTTTACGAATGTGTTTAAAGTGCAATGTGATTGAAAATAGGTAGAAACTTGTCAACTTTCTTATATTTTTTTGTCTTTTTGTAAAAAGTGTATAAAAATTGCAAAATCATTGAAATGAGGTTGTAACTAGTCAACATTGTTGCATTTTTCAACCTTTTTTTCGTGTGTGTTTAAAGTGCAAAATGATTGAAAATTGGTAGAAATTTGTCAAATTTCTTATATTTTTCCATCTTTTTGTAAAAAGTATACTAAAATTGCAAAATCATTGAAAAGAGGTTGTAACTAGTCAACTTTGTTGCATTTTTCAACGTTTTTTTCGTGTGTGTTTAATGTGCAAAATGATTGAAAACAGGTAGAAACTAGCCAAATTTGTACATTTTTTCATCTTTTTTAAAAACTGTACTAAAGGTGCAAATCGATTGAAAAGAGATTGTAACTAGTCAACATTGTTATATTTTTCTTCATTTTACGAGTGTGTTTAAAGTCCAAAATGATTGAAAACATGTAGAAACTAGTCAACTTAGTTAGATTTTTTCAACTTTTTGGAAAAAGTGTACGATAATTGGAAATCGACTGAAATGAGATAGTAACTAGTCAACTTTGTTACATTTTTCAACTTTTTTTACGAGTGTGTTTAAAGTGGAAAATGATTGAAAACTTATAGAAACTAGTCAATTTTGTAACATTTTTTTGACTTTTTGTAAAAAGTGTACGAAAATTGGAAATCAACTGAAATGAGATAGTAACTAGTCAACTTTGTTACATTTTTTAACTTTTTTACGAGTGTTTTAAAATGCAAAAAGATTGAAAATATGTAGAAACTAGTCAACTTTGTTACATTTTTTCAACTTTTTGGAAAATGTGTACTAAATGTGGTAAACGACTGAAAAGAGATAGTAACTAGTCAACTTTGTTACACTTTTCATTTTTTTTTACGAATGTGTTTATGGTGCTAAGTGATTGAAAATAGGTCGAAACTTGTCAACTTTCTTATATTTTTTCATCTTTTTGTAGAAAGTGTACTAAAATTGCAAAATCATTGAAAAGAGGTTGTAACTAGTCAACATTGTTGCATTTTTCAACCTTTTCTTCGTGTGTGTTTAAAGTGCAAAATGATTGAAAACATGTCGAAACTGGTCAACTTTGATACATTTTTTTCAACGTTTTGTAAAAAGTGTACGAAAAGTAGAAATCGACTGAAATGAGATAGTAACTAGTCAACTTTGTTAAATTTTTCAACTTCTTTTACGAGTGTGCTTAAAGTGGAAAATGATTGGAAACATATAGAAACTAGTCAAGTTTGTTACATTTTTTCAACTATTTGTAAAAAATGTACTAAAAGTTGTAATCGACTGAAAAGTGATAGTAACTAGTCAACTTTGTTATATTTTTCAACTTTTTTACGAATGTGTTTAAAGTGCATAATGATTGAAAATAGGTACAAATTTGTCAACTTTTTTATATTTTTCCATCTGTTTGTAAAAAGTATACTAAAATTGCAAAATCATTGAAAAGAGGTTGTAACTAGTCAAATTTTTTGCATTGTTTAACCTTTTTTTCGTGTGTGTTTAATGTGCAAAATGATTGAAAACATGTAGAAACTAGTCAACTTTGTTACATTTTATCAACTTTTTGTAAAAAGTGTACGAAAAATGGAAATCGATTGAAATGAGATAGTAACTAGTCAACTTTGTTACATTTTTCAACTATTTTTATGACTGTGTTTAAAGTGCAAAAGTATTGAAAACATGTAGAAACAGGCCAACTTTGTTACATTTTTTCAACTTTTTGTAAAAATTCTACTAAAAGTGGAAATCGACAGAAAAGAGATATTGACTAGTCAACTTTGTTACATTTTTCAACTTTTTTTACGAGTGTGTTTAAAGATCAAATTGATAGAAAACAGGTAGAAACTATTCAACTTTCTTATATTTTTTTAATCAATTTGTAAAAAGTATATTAAAATTGTAAAATCATTGAAATGAGGTTGTAACTAGTCAACTTTGTTGCATTTTTCAACCTTTTTTTTCGTGTGTGTTTAAAGTGCAAAATGATAGAAAACAGCTAGAAACTAGTCAACTTTGTACATTTTTTCATCTTTTTGTAAAAACTGTACTAAAGGTGCAAATCGATTGAAAAGAGATTGTAACTAGTCAACATTGTTATATTTTTCAACTTTTATTTCGTGTGTGTTTAAAGTGCAAATGATTGAAAACAGGTAGAAACTAGTCAACTTTGTACATTTTTTCAACTTTTTGTAAAAAGTGTACTAAAAGTTGTAATCGACTGAAAAGAGATAGTAACTAGTCAACTTGGTTACATTTTTCAACTTTTTTTACGAATGTGTTTAAAGTGCAAAATGATTGAAAATAGGTAGTAATTTGTCAACTTTCTTATATTTTTTCATCTTATTGTAAAAAATATACTAAAATTGCAAAATCATTGAAAAGAGGTTGTAACTAGTCAACTTTTTTGCATTGTTTAACCTTTTTTTCGTGTGTGTTTAATGTGCAAAATGATTGAAAACATTTAGAAACTAGTCAACTTTGTTACATTTTATCAACTTATGGAAAAAGTGTACGAAAAATGGAAATCGATTGAAATGAGATAGTAACTAGTCAACTTTGTTACATTTTTCAACTATTTTTATGAGTGTGTTTAAAGTGCAAAAGTATTGAAAACATGTAGAAACAGGCCAACTTTGTTACATTTTTTCAACTTTTTGTAAAAATTCTACTAAAAGTGGAAATCGACAGAAAAGAGATATTGACTAGTCAACTTTGTTACATTTTTCAACTTTTTTTACGAGTGTGTTTAAAGATCAAATTGATAGAAAACAGGTAGAAACTATTCAACTTTCTTATATTTTTTTATCAATTTGTAAAAAGTATATTAAAATTGTAAAATCATTGGAATGAGGTTGTAACTAGTCAACTTTGTTGCATTTTTCAACCTTTTTTTCGTGTGTGTTTAAAGTGCAAAATGATTGAAAACAGCTAGAATCTAGACAACTTTGTACATTTATTCATCTTTTTGTAAAAACTGTACTAAAGGTGCAAATCGATTGAAAAGAGATTGTAACTAGTCAACATTGTTATATTTTTCAACATTTTACGAGTGTGTTTAAAGTGCAAAATGATTGAAAACATGTAGAAACTAGTCAACTTTGTTACATTTTTTCAACTTTTTGTAAAAAGTGTACTAAAAGTGGTAATCGACTGAAAAGAGATAGTAACTAGTCAACTTTGTTACATTTTTCAACTTTTTTTACGAATGTATTTAAAGTGCAAAATGATTGAAAATAGGTAGTAATTTGTCAACTTTCTTATATTTTTTCATCTTTTTGTAAAAAGTATACTAAAATTGCAAAATCATTGAAAATAGATTGTAACTAGTTAACTTTGTTGCTTTTTTCAACCTTTTTTTCGTGTGTGTTTAAGTGAAATGATGAAAAATTAGACTAGTCAACTTGTTACATTTTTTCACTTTGTAAAATTAGAAAAAGAATCGATGAATAGATAGTAACTAGTCAACTTTGTTCCATTTTTCAACCTTTTCTTCGTGTGTGTTTAAAGAGCAAAATGATTGAAATCATGTAGAAACTAGTAAACTTTGTTATATTTTTTCAAATTTTTGTTAAAAATGTACTAAAAGTTGTAATCGACTGAAAAGAGATAGTAACTAGTCAACTTTGTTACATTTTTCAACTTTTTTTACGAATGTGTTTAATGTGCTAAATGATTGAAAATAGGTAGAAATTTGTCAAGTTTCTTATATTTTTCCATCTTTTTGTAAAAAGTATATAAAAATTGCAAAATCATTGAAATGAGGTAGTAACTAGTCAACTTTGTTACATTTTTCAACTTTTTTTACGAATGTGTTTAATGTGCTAAATGATTGAAAATAGGTAGAAATTTGTCAAGTTTCTTATATTTTTCCATCTTTTTGTAAAAAGTATACTAAAATTGCAAAATGATTGAAAACATGTTGAAACTAGTCAACTTTGTTACATTTTTTCAACTTTTTTTACGAGTGTGTTTAAAGTGCAAAATGATTGAAAACATGTAGAAACTAGTCAACTTTGTACATTTTTTCATCTTTTTGTAAAAACTGTACTAAAGGTGCAAATCGATTGAAAAGAGATTGTAACTAGTCAACATTGTTATATTTTTCAACATTTTATTAGTGTGTTTAAAGTGCAAAATGATTGAAAATATGTAGAAACTAGTCAACTTTGTTACATTTTTTCAACTTTTTGTAAAAAGTGTACGAAAAGTGAAAATCGACTGAAATGACATTGTAGCTAGTCAACTTTGTTACATTTCTCAACTATTTTTACGAGTGTGTTTAAAGTGCAAAATGATTGAAAACATGTAGAAACTAGTCAAATTTGTTACATTTTTTCAACTTTTTGTAAAAAATGTACTAAAAGTTGTAATCGACTGAAAAGAGATAGTAACTAGTCAACTTTGTTGCATTTTTCAACATTTTTTTCGCGTGTGTTTAATGTGCAAAAAGATTGAAAACATGTAGAAACTAGTCAACTTTGTTACATTTTTTCAACTTTTTGTAAAAAGTGTACGAAAAGATGAAATCGACTGAAAAGAGATAGTAACTAGTCAACTTTGTTACATTTTCAACTTTTTTTACGAATGTGTTTAAAGTGCAAAATGATTGAAAACATGTAGAAACTAGTCAACTTTGTTACATTTTTACTTTTTGTAAAAAGTGTACTAAAAGATGAAATCGACTGAAAGGATAGTAACTAGTCAACTTTGTTACATTTTTCAACTTTTTTTACGAGTGTGTTTAAAGTGCAAAATTGATTGAAAACAGGTAGAAACTAGTCAATTTTGTTACATTTTTTTAACTTTTTGTAAAAAGTGTATTAAAGTGCAAATCGATTGAAAAGGATTGTAACTAGTCAACTTTGTTACATTTTTCAACTTTTTTACGTGTGTGTTTAAAGTGCAAAATGATTGAAAACAGGTAGAAACTAGTCAATTTGTACATTTTTTATCTTTTTGTAAAAAGTGTATTAAAATTGCAAATCGATTGAAAATGAGATTGTAACTAGTCAACTTTGTTACTGTATTTTTCAACTTTTTTACGAGTGTGTTTAAAGTGCAAAATGATTGAAAACATGTAGAAACTAGTCAATTTGTACATTTTTTCAACTTTTTGTAAAAAGTGTACTAAATGTGAAATCGACTGAAAAGAGATAGTAACTAGTCAACTTTGTTACATGTTTCAACTTTTTTTACGAGTGTGTTTAAAGTGCAAATGATTGAAAATATGTAGAAACTAGTCAACTTTTTACATTTTTTTACTTTTTGTAAAAGTGTACTAAAATTGAAATCGACTGAAAAGAGGTAGTAACTTGTCTACTTTGTTACATTTTCAACTTTTTTACGAGTGTTCTAGAAGTGCAAATGATTGAAAATAGGTAGAAACTAGCCAACTTTTTTACATTTTTTCACCTTTTTGTTAAAAGTGTACTAAAAGTGCAAATTGATTGAAAACAGAGAGTAACTAGTCAACTTTGTTCATTTTTCAACTTTTACGTGTGTGTTAAAGTGCAAAATGATTGAAAACAGGTAGAAACTAGTCAACTTTGTTACATTTTTTCTTCTTTTTGTAAAAATGTACTAAATTTGCAAATCGATTGAAGAGAGATTGTAACTGAGTCAACATTGTTATATTTTTGAACTTTTTACGAGTGTGTTAAAGTGCAAAATAATTGAAAACATGTAGAAACTAGTCAACTTTGTTACATTTTTTTGACTTTTTGTAAAAAAGTAACAAATTTGGAAATAGACTGAAATGAGATAGTAACTAGTCAACTTTGTTACATTTATCAACTTTTTTTACGAGTGTGTTTAAAGTGCAAACTAATTAATAACATGTAGAAACTAGTCAACTTTGTTATTAATTAGTTTTGAAAAGACTCAAAACCTAAAATTTAATGCAGTAAATTTTCGATATTTTACATTTTCTACTAATTTTTATAGAAGTTGTTTCAGAGTAGACAATTATTATTACGAATATGGTAAGTTTACTTCATTTGAGAAAAGTTCTCATACTCATTGATAGGTGTGAAAATACTCAAAACCTTAAATTTAATGCAGTAAATTTTCGATATTTTACATTTTCTATTAATTTTCATAGAAGTTGGTTCAGAGTAGACAATTATTATTACTAATATGGTAAGTTTGCTTCATTTGAGAAAAGTTCTCATACTCATTGGATAGGTGTGAAAATACTCAAAACCTGAAATTTAATGCAGTAAAATTTAGATTTTTTATATTTTCTTTTAATTTTTATAGAAGTTGCTTTAGAATAGACAAATATGATTAGTAATATGTTAAGTTTGCTCAATTTGATAAAAGTTTTTCATTTCATAGAGTTTGTGAAAATAGTCGAAATCTGAAGTAAAATGGAGTAAATTTTTGGTATTTTTATATTTTTTTTTCTCATATAAGTCGCTTCAGAATAGTTAAATATGACTACTAATATGGTATGTTTGCTTAATTTGATAAAAGTTTTGATCTCCACAGAGTTCGTTTTGAAAATAGTCGAATACTGACGTATAATGCAGTAAATGTTCGTAGTTTTTTATTTTTTTTTTTTTTATTTTCATATAAGTGGCTTCATAATAGTCAAAAGTGACTACCAATATGGTAAGTTTACATAATTTGATAAAAGTGTTCATCTTCATAGAGTTCGTGTGAAAATAGTCGTAAAGTGATGTTAAATGCAGTAAAATGTTCAGCCTTTGACTGTTCTCAAACAATTGTATTCTTTTCAATGAATACAACATAAGTGGTTTTTATTACCATTAAAACCATTTGTTCAAAGGCATGTGGCAACCCTGGTTAGAAGGACATGTTTTTTCCAACATGGTGTCCTTATGAATGTGTTTTTTGCCTGTATGTTTTGTTTTTATGAGGTTGTTTTAACCACCTCTGACCTCCTCTAACCACCTCTAACCACAGTGAATTAATTAACTTAGTGTCAATGCAATATTAAGAAAACTACAAACTGGAAGGAGTTTCCATATAAAGAATTAGGAGTCTAATGTCAATACATATTAATCAAGATGAACTGTTTTCATGACTTTTCAATGAACCGTTTAGCGTCAAAAAAAAAATTTTCTGAGTATAGAAACTCTATTGTAACGCCCCTTTCTTGAATGTAATTTTGAAAAAAATAATCTCAACTCATCCTCCACATAAATTTCTATTTTTAGGTATAGTTTCATATTGATACGTCAAACAGTATGGCTTGTATCGCTCTCACAAGCTTTGAGATTGAATTATAAGTCGAAATTTTTACAGTTTATTGAAAAAAAAAAAAAAACATTTCCCGTTGTTTTAAAATTCTGAATCTATTTTTCTTTTATTGCATTTATATCCTCAAAGAAAATGCAAAAATTTTAAAACTCTACTATTAGCAGTTTAAGAGAAAAAAAAATGTTTTCTATAAACTAGTTTTTGGCAAAAAAAAGTGACTTTCCCGTCATGAATTCCTCCCAAAAAGTAATGATCATCTACGCCAAGGGTTATCAACTGGTAGATCGCGACCCCCAAGGAGGTCACGAAAGGGTTAAACGGGGGGGTCCCAAAATGTTTGAAATTGTTTATTTTTAAAATAAAAAAAAAGACTAAATTAAATAAATAATTAATGCCGCACAGCAATCTCATTAAAGTTACTATTGATCAAATTGATTTTATTTTTCCATTTTTTTTTATTTGTTGTTAATTTTATTTTTGTTCTCACTAAAGGATCGCGAATAAATTTTGGCGTGAAAAATGGGTCGCGATTTAAAAAAAGGTTGAAGATCCCTGATTTACTTCTATGTGGACCATTTTTGTGTAAAATATCAACTTGATCCATCAAAGATTCTGGACTGTAGCGTGGTAACAAGCAATGCTAACACACTCACCCACCCACCCACGCACCCACCCACACACACACAGACACGCACGAACCCACACACATACACACACGCACACACACACTCACACACACAAAGACAAATACATACATACATACATACACACACACACACAAACACACACAACCAAATAAAACATCATACAACGACTTTTATGACCTCAAAACATATAACTCCGTCAAAATCTCGAGATCGATTTTTTTTCACGATCACTATAATTTACTTATAGTATTAAAAGAGGTAAAAAATAAATACAATTCTGTTAGAATTTTTTTTTATTATTTCAATCAATTAATATCAACATTATTACATCCTTTTTATGAAACAAATTCAATAAGAAAAAAGACCTATTCTATTTAACATGTCTAATTAAAATATTAATTCGATTCAAAATAGTTTACAAATAATAATATTATTTTTCTTTTAATGAGATCGATCAATTCACAAGGTCATACTATAATATCTAATATTATTCGACTAGTCATGGTTGTAAGCATTTATTAACTAATCACATTTTTTTTTTTGTTATCATCTATCAGAAATATTTTTACAAAAATAAAAAATAATTTTCAGAAACAACTTTATTTTTTTTTAATTATTTTTTTTTTATATATATATATATAAAATGATTTCAACTTGAGTTATAAAAATTAATTTTTTTTTTCGTTTGTTTTTTGTTGTCTCATTATTTATAATTGACAAACCGTACACACTTCTTTTTCTGTTTATTTTTTTTTTTATAACTTTTTGATTTTATTTAAATAGGGATAAAGTCAAAAGGATATATATTATATTGGGATATATATTATATTATATATATATAATATATATATATATATATATATTATAAGCTGATTTTTTAAACATTTTTCCTCTTTTAACCTTTGAAAAAGTGAAAATTTTTTTGTTTACTTTCTTTTCTAGAATTGCAGATTTAAAAAAAAAAAAAAAAAAAAACAATATATAGTGAAGTTTATTATAATAAAGTTTTAATTTTTTTTTATATAAATATAGCTATAAAATATTAAAACCAATTTTCCAAAAAAAAAAAAAAAACAAAACTGCCCTGATACCATCAGCACCCTTAAGTCGACAATAGTCATTGGTGAATTTTTTTTCCTCATAATAATAAATTGAGCTGAAATAAAAAATATTTTTTCATTAAAATACTATAAAATAACAATTCACACATTTCAATTTGAAAAAAAAAAAACATATAATTTTTAATTATTAGAAAGTGCATATTTTCATGAATTGCTACTTTTGTTTTATAATCCGTCTTAGTGAATGGTTGTTTTCAAAGTATGAGATAATATGAAATTGTGGTTGATTTTAGGCACTTCTTACAGTAATGGTTTGTTTCCCGTTTCTTTTCAAACAGCTTTACCTTTTAGTTTATATATATATATATATATATATATATAAACTAGAATTTAAAAAAGAACACATAGAACGGAAACCACTGAATTTGTAGTGAGTTCAGTGGTTTCCGTTCTATGTAGTGAGTTCAGTGGTTTCCGTTCTATGTAGTGAGTTCAGTGGTTTCCGTTCTATGTAGTGAGTTCAGTGGTTTCCGTTCAATGTAGTGAGTTCAGTGGTTTCCGTTCTATGTAGTGAGTTCAGTGGTTTCCGTTCTATGTAGTGAGTTCAGTGGTTTCCGTTCTATGTAGTGAGTTCAGTGGTTTCCGTTCTATGTAGTGAGTTCAGTGGTTTCCGTTCTATGTAGTGAGTTCAGTGGTTTCCGTTCTATGTAGTGAGTTCAGTGGTTTCCGTTCAATGTAGTGAGTTCAGTGGTTTCCGTTCTATGTAGTGAGTTCAGTGGTTTCCGTTCTATGTAGTGAGTTCAGTGGTTTCCGTTCTATGTAGTGAGTTCAGTGGTTTCCGTTCTATGTAGTGAGTTCAGTGGTTTCCGTTCTATGTAGTGAGTTCAGTGGTTTCCGTTCTATGTAGTGAGTTCAGTGGTTTCCGTTCTATGTAGTGAGTTCAGTGGTTTCCGTTCTATGTAGTGAGTTCAGTGGTTTCCGTTCTATGTAGTGAGTTCAGTGGTTTCCGTTCTATGTAGTGAGTTCAGTGGTTTCCGTTCTATGTAGTGAGTTCAGTGGTTTCCGTTCTATGTAGTGAGTTCAGTGGTTTCCTTTCTATGTGTTCTTTTTTAAATTCTAGTTTATTCAGTTCGAAGAATCGTTTCTCTAATTGTTATATATATATATATATATATATATATAATAAATTCAAAACAAAGGAAACACACAGAAAAAAGTCCGCTGAACCGTTTCTTTTAATTGTATATAATATATATATATATATATATATCAATGATCAAACCAAATAAGAAATGGGAAAACAAGACTAAGATCTTTCAACCGTAACAAGCGGTCTTTGTCAGAGTCAAAAACCCAACTTGAAACACTAGATGCAGAAAACATCTGGTGAGGGATTGAGAAGAGTGGGAGGGAAGAGTGGTATTTTTAAAAGGGTGAAAGCGCAGGAAAGGACTTAATGTCCAGAAAGGGATTTTTGGGGAAACAAAGGAGTACAGTAAGAAAATAGTAAAAAACTCTCTGCTAGCTGTTAACCCTGTTTGAAGAGGGTTGTTGTTTCAGTTGGGTTTTTGACTCTGACGAAGACCGCTTGTTACGGTTGAAAGATCTTAGTCTTGTTTTCCCATTTCTTATTGTGGTTTGATCATTGATTTTTATTTCACGTGTTTATGTGAAATCTTTATATATATATATATATATATATATATACACACTTTTTCGATGAAAATACGATCCGGAATGGACAAATACAGTTCAATGTACATAAAGTCCCATAGAGAAATTAAAAACACAAACTTACAGTCTCTAATTTTCGGTTTGAACCGTCTTCAGGAGAGATAAGAGAGGGAAACCAAGCGCACTGGTACAGAGACTGAGTCTCCAACCGTCTCTGTACCAGTGCGCTTAATTTCGCTCTCTTATCTCTCCTGAAGACGGTTCAAACCGAAAATTAGAGACTGTAAGTTTGTGTTTTTAACTTCTCTATGTTTCTTTATGTACATTGAACTATATATATATATATATATATATATAATTATAATCAATGATCAAACCACAATAAGAAATGGGAAAGCAAGATCTTATTGTGGTTTGATCATTGATTGTTATTTCACGTGTTTATGTGAAATCTTTATATATATATCTATATATATATATATATATATATATATATATATAAAAATTTTTAAGGGTTGAGGTCTAATGATTTGAAACTAGTCTTTTTGCCGACGTTTCGACATATATTTATGCCATCTTCAGGGCTCCAACATGATTGTTTTACAATTAGCACCACTATTAATACTATTTTGGTTATTTATTACATTTTAATATGTACAGTAACATAAAGGTATTGATTGATAAATTAGTTATTTCGACTATTGATTTTATTTACATTGACATAAAGATATTTTTATTATAATTTTATAGATTTAACAATTACTTCATAAGTATAGAGATCAATATTTGATTACCTTGGAAATCTGCACTTGCAACTCTAAAACGGCGAGCAATACATATCCTTATCTCAATGTAAAAAAAAAAACCATAGTCGAAATAACTGATTTATCAATAAATTCCTCTCTGTTACTGTACATATTAAAATGTAATAAATAACCAAAATAGTATTAATAGTGGTGCTAATTGTAAAACAAACATGCTATAGTCCTAAAGATGACATAAATATATGTCGAAACGTCGGTAAAAGGACTAGTTTCAAATCATTAGCCCTCAATCCTCAATAAAATTATATCATATAAATATTAGTCAAGAAAGCAAATCATGATATATATATGATATATATATATATATATATCATATATATATATATATATATATTCACTGATAAAACGAAATACGATCCAAACTGGACACAATACGAGTTCGAGATGAACAAAGAGCAACACACAAAGTAGGGAAACACACTTACAGACTCAAATTTTCGGGTAATCCGTCTTGATTGATATTTCACGTGTGAAATCTTTATATATATATATATATATGATCAAACCGCAATAAGAAATGGGAAAACAAGACTAAGATCTTTCAACAGTAACAAGCGGTCTTCGTCAGAGTCAAAAACCTAACTGAAACACTAGATGCAGAAAACATCCCTTTTAAAATACCACTCTTCCCTCCCACTCTTCTCAACCCCTCACCAGATGTTTTCTGCATCTAGTGTTTCAGTTGGGTTTTTGACTCTGACGAGGACCGCTTGTTACGGTTGAAAGATCTTAGTCTTGTTTTCCCATTTCTTACTGTGGTTTTATCATATATATATATATATATATACGAGTATATATATTGATAAAAGTAACGATCGTGGAATAGAAACAAAACTAAGGTTTAATGGGACTCGGTCAGTTCTTCACATTCAAATTAAACTCTCATTGCCAATGTTTCGGGTTTTTTATTTAAAACCTTTTTGATAGGCAGAATAAATTTTGTAACAGAAAAACTAAGTATTATATTACAAATTATTTTACAAAATGTATAATTTTGGTAACATTTAACCAAAACGTCGGCCACGTGTAAATATAAAAAATAAAAACAAATCATTCGGTGAGTTAATTTATATGGTACCGGAAAAATGGAGGGATTATATAAGAAAACTGAAGAAGGTGTGTAAGAAACATATTAGACTTAAAGTAGGCAAGTTATATAATGATATATATATATATATATATAAATATATATATAAATATATATATATATATTTAAAATTTGGAAGCAGTCCTTCTTTTAAGCATATTTCGTTGAACAGCTGACCGTATTTCGCTGATGTCATTTTCTTCACCAGTTTTTCAAGGTTTCTGAATACCTTCTTCTTTCCTTCATCCAAACGTTGACATCAGCGAAATACGGTCAGCTGTTCAACGAAATATATATATATATATATATATATATTGGTATAAATAGGCAGCAGATCCTCTTTTAAACAGGTATCATTAAAATTAACCGCAGTCTCGGCATTCACGATCTTAAGACTGAGAGATTCGATCCTACGAACTAACTTCCTGCTAACAGGGTTCAACTGGAATAGAATAGAGTTGGCCAAGTGACATGTTAAATTAAAATCGATGACTCATGCTTAGTCATTGCTATAAATAGATTAAAAGGATTAGTACAGGTTAATATAAAGAGAAGGTCAAAGGTCAATAATGAACAAGAAACAAGCGGTTAGAATAAAAGAGTTGAAAGGTCAACGGTATAACTGGACTAATAGAGAATAAATAGATTAAGATATATATATATATCAATGATCAAACCACGTTTTTATCGATATATATATATATTAAACTGGACTATAGTCGATTTAAAAGGCCAAAGATAAGTAAAAATTTTCATTCATCGCAGTCAAAAGTATTCAAGTATAAATGAAAGACATACTCAAAAACTCTGTATCTATATTGAAACAAAGAAATAAATTTTGGAATTCCCTTTTTTTTTTTATTTATTTTTTTTACTCTGAATAAATTTGAATGGTCCTATCAATAGAATGTAAATAACTCTTGATTGTCTGAAGAAAAAAAAATACTACTTACTTACTTACTTACTTAAACTATTTCGATATTTTACACGAATAATTTTTATTTTTTTTTTTTTATGAATAAAAACTATTTTTTATATATATATTTCTATTCGTTGTTAAAATAAATAACGATTTTTTACTACTATTATTATTATTTTTTTTCAACTTTAAATAATTTACGTAAAAAATAATATTTTTAAATTATATTACTCCCAACTATTCATACAATCTCATTTCAAAATACTTTTCTTTGACTATTACTTTGTTATCTGACATCTTTCGTAAACTTTAATAAAAATTATTATTATTATATATATATATATATATATATATTCTTGAATATCACATTTATTGGGGATTTTCATAAATGCGTAATGAAATAGCATTACTTTTTTTTTTGATCACATTATATTTTTGAAGAAGAAGATAAAAATAATTTTTTTTCTTTTAGTTGTAATGAACCATGACATGTTGAATGAAACTGCAAGTCATGCTTACTCACTTCTACTTCTTGCTAAAAACAGTTATTTATAAACAAACGAATTTATTCGCATTTTTTTTTTTGGCTACAACATTTTTGTTTAATTTAAAATAATCCAAGTTTAATTTAAATTATTTCGATGTTCATTTAAAATAATCCAAAATTAAGTTAAAACAATTCAAGTTTAATTTAAAATATTTCGAGCTTCATTTAAAATAATCCTAGTTTAATTTAAAATATTTCGAGGTCAATTTAAAACAATTCATGTTTAATTTAATATAATCAAAGTTCAATTTAAAATAATTCTAGTGCAATTTATAATCGAAGTTTAATTTAATACTGTTTAAATTATTTTTCATAGATATTTATGCACCTCTGGAATATACCACGAATAATAATACGCGTATCATATTAAATATGTAATATATAAATCAGGTTAAACCTATTATATAAAGAAGGTTAATGGTAAAATAACTATTGCTGTAACTAAAGATTTGTTAAAGTAAATAACAAATCCATATTAAATGACAATAATTGTCTTTAAGATCAATTTGCAAAGAATATTACAATTTCTGATGCGTGGATGTTTGGAATTGAACAAAGAAAGCGGAAAATTTATAAGTTGGAGATAAGGAATGGCTTATCTGCGGCCGCCATTACCAATTAAAGTCAAAATGTAAACAAACAGGTTTTAAAGCAAACCTATGAGGTCTATTGTTACCCGGAGTGTTTTCAACCAGTTGGTCGCGAAATGTTTAAAATAGTTTATTTTTAAATAGAAAATAAAGGACTAAATTTAATAAATAATTTAGCAATCTCATTAAAGTTACTATTGATCAAATTTATTTTAATTTTCCCTTTTTTTTTTATTTGTTGTTAATTTTATTTTTGTTCTCACTAAAAGGTCGTGAATAAATTTTGTCGTTAAAAGTGGTTCGCGATGTAAAAAAAAAAACTGAATAGCCTTGTTTTTGTTGATTACTGAGGCAACTGCTCAAAGAATTAATAATTAATTTGAATTAATAATCCAAAATAAAGTTTTAAGAAAGCGAAAGAAAAGTGTATAAACAAAACAGAATAGATAATTAGCTGGCGAATACAGCTGGGTTTAAAAATCATGCTTGCCACCCTAACTCTTCCCGATCTAATTTCCCTTCGTATCTAACAATCAGTACTAACAAAATAATTAGGTTGGTCAACCTGCATTATATGAATCTCCCGCCTTTTTCATTATTGCCTCGTTTTTAACTACGTAGATTAAATGTCTTACATTATTAACTGAAAACTAGGCATAAAATGTTACTTTTCGCCCTTCTGGTGATAAAAACAACTTGTCAAATTGAAAATAAATACTAAACTAAAGTTTTACATAAAGTTAGATTATTTTAAATTAATCAAAAAAAAAAATTGCATAAAACGGCTACGACAGTTACATACATATTTGTATTTCGGTTAATTGTAATTAATATACACTAATCCTTCTCTAGTTCGCGGTTCAGTTTTCGCGGGTTCAGTGTTTCGCGGGGTCCTGAAATGTTCAATTAAAAATTAAAAAATATAAAAATATATTCAACTGTAATTGCAGTTAAAAAAAATACAACTCGTAATGAAAAAGTATAGTAGTTAGTATTAGAGAAGAAAATATACAGGATTCTTCTTGTATGATCGAAAAAGATATCAAACAACCAGCGACTCTCTGGGTCAAAATATATTCTACAGTATTAAATTAAAGGTTAATAAAAACTATTAAAAATATTCAATAAAGACTAAAAGTTAATAAAAAATATTAAAACATAATCAATTGTAACAGGTAAATAATAAAAATATAAAAAAAATAGAAGTTGAAATTAATAAAAAAATAACCAAAGATGTTTCTTTTGATCTGATTGGCTAATTCATATCGCCCTACTTCCAGTTTACCACGCCACCCACGCCCTTGTGAATCTACGCACTACACATTAGTCTTTGTTCAGAATTATTTTTTCTTTTTTTCTTTTGGTTTTTCATTTTTATTTACAACACAGTACGGTATTCAGTAAGGTCAGGATTCTCTCTGTCTGTTGGAAAGGTCGTTGTTTCAGCTTTAGAGGCTTTTATAAAGGCGCGTCCATTTTTCGCAGATTTTCGCTTTTCGCGGGTGTCTTTGGTCCCCATTATACGCGAAAAGTAAGGGATTTCTGTATTTTATATCCTCAAAATTAAAAAATAATGAACAATTAAAATATTTAATAAAAATATATACTGATACTAATTGAAAAAACAACTTGAAAATATGTACAATAAAGAGTTCCTTAAAATCAATAAGGCAAAATGAAAATATGTCAAAATAAGGTCAAAATAACTAAACCATTGTTCTTAAAACAGTAAAGGAAGTAACTTATACAAAGTATATCGTTCAATTATATTGTATTTGGTCTATTAATTAGTTTGAGTAGCCGTAGTTATTTTAAATTTAACTTGGATTATTTTAAATCAACCAAAGTTGCAGTATTAATACACAAAAACAATTTTTGTTAATATGTTTTGTATTCGTTTTTGATGTTGTTATTTCGTTGAGACGTTAAATAATAATGTTATTTTTTTTCTTTCTAACGTAGTGCAATCAGTTATTATGTGGTATTTACTGATAGTAGGGTAAAAAAACTAATGAAATGGTCTCCACATATATGGTGAATCAGTTATTATGTGGTATTTACTGATTGTAGGATAAAAAGTTAATGAAATGGTCTCCACATATGTGGTGAATCAGTTATTATGTGCTATTTACTGATTGTAGGATAAAAAGTTAATGAAATGGTCTCCACATATGTGGTGAATCGGTTATTATGTGGTATTTACTCATTTTAGGGCAAAAAGCTAATGAAATAGTACCATATAAAAATTTAATGGTATAAACAACACGTTTTGAACACGTAGTGTTCTTCCTCAAGCATTAACTACGGGTGAGGGTGAGTTGTATTCCAGACACTCACCCTTAGATAATGCCTGAGGAAGAACACCGCTTGTCAAAAACGCGTTGTAAAAATACAATATCATCAGAGAGTTATCTAGAGTACAAAAGTAAATATAGTACAAAATAAAAATAATATAAAATCAAATAAGGAAGAGAGTACGAACCTAAGGGTGAGTGTCTGTGTTTTCATATGAAGCAGATGTACACGCCATACCCTCACCCACGTCCATCCTATTCCCAGTCAGTTGTACCACAGACACTCACCCTTAGGTTCGTACTCTCTTCCTTATTTTATTTTTATTTTGTACTATATTTACTTTGTGCTATAGATAACTCTCTGATGGCATTGTATTATTTTAGTTAAAGCCTGAAGAAGAAATGTAAGTGTTCGAAACGCGTTCTCTATATGATTAAATTTTTATATGTTGAGACCATTTCATTAGCTTTTTACCCTACTAAAAAATGCGTTTCGAACACATAGTGTCTTCTTGAGGAGAAGAACACTGAAGAACCTGAAAAACGCTACCTGTTCGAAACGCTATAAAAACGTCTAACTAACGCTATAAACGTCTATATGATTAAATTTTTATATGTTGAGACCATTTCATTAGCCTTTTACCCTACTAAACAATGCGTTTCGAACGCATAGTGTTCTTCTTCAGGAGAAGAACACTAGAGTACCTGAATAACACTACATGTTCGAAACGCGTTGTTTATACCATTAAATTGTTATATGTCGAGATCATTTCATTAGCTTTTTACCCTACAATGAGTAAATACTACATAATAACTAATTGCACCACATATGTGGAGACCATTTCATTAGCTTTTTACCCTACAATGAGTAAATACTACAAAATAACTGATTTCACCACATATGTGGAGACCATTTCATTAGCTTTTTACCCTACAATGTATAAATACCACATAATAACTGATTGCACCACATATGTGGAGACCATTTCATTAGCTTTTTACCCTACAATGAGTATATACCACATAATAACTGATTGCACCACGTATGTGGAGACCATTTCATTAGCTTTTTTCCCTACAATGAATAAATACCACATAATAACTGATTGCACCACATATGTGGAGACCATTTCATTAGGTTTTTCCCCTACAATGAGTAAATACCACATAATAACTGATTGCACCACATATGTGGAGACCATTTCATTAGTTTTTTACCCTAGCTTTTTACCCTACAATGAATAAATACCACATAATAAATGATTGCAGCACATATGTGGAGACCATTTTATTAGTTTCTTACCCTAAATTTTTTTTTTATGATTTCAGATGTTTCTAGTTTTTTTTACATTTAAAAGGAGCATTTTTGATCCTAAAAAATAACATTTCTAAAGATTGTAGGCCTTCAGTAGTAATGGATAATAGAATGAATATAAGACAAACACCAAGACTATAGACTCTGAAAAGAGGGCTAAAGAACAGATAATAATATGTGGTAAAGACAAGAGCTGTCCAGAAGATTAAAGCCATATGAAGTGAATTGCTCATCGGTCTTGGCCAAGGGTGTCGACGAAGGCTTGCCCCAAAGTCGCCTTTTCTATAGAAACAGCAAAGTGTGTCCTCTTTGTTGTTCCATACATCTGTTAGCCAACGTTTCAAGCCTTCTTCTGATTCAGGTAAGTCGTCAACACCGTATCTAAAAAAAAAAATTAAACTTTATTTAACAAAATAGGTATTTTACAAAAAAAAAATTCTGAACTGATACGTAGTATTCCAAAATATTATTAGAAAAATTATAGAATACTAAAAAATTATATTTAGTAGCGCAGTGTTAAGTAAGTACACACTCTGTATACACAGAGTGTATAATTTGTTTGTTTAAACAGAATGTAAATATTTGCAACTTATTTACCGTCATTTCAAAACAAACGCTGACGTGAAATTTGCGACCGTTTGAATTGAAAGGGACAATATGCATGGTATAGACATTGACTTCACAGTACCACACCCAGTCATGATATCTGTGCAAATAAATAATCCGGAGTCGTATCCCGATGCACATTTTTTTTTTTTTTGGGGGGCACTTAAATTTCTTAACAGCTTGATTGGTGACCCTACTTTAAGTTTTAAGTCCATGAGCAGGCAGTCCAGGAGCAGTCAAGAAGTCAAGAAATTCAAATGGATAATTTTCTGAAATATTTGTTGAGGAGATGTTTAGGACTAAGGGATTATTATTATTAACCAGTAAAACTGCTTCTTCGTCACTAATCACTCTGTTTACTGACTTGTAAGTTCTTTCCTCAGATTGATATAGTGAAAGAACTTACTTATTGATTTTTTTCTGCCCGCTTATTTATAGGGGTGAGCACTGCTCGCTCACAAAGGCAATTTTTCTGAATAAATAGCAGATCTTGAACTTCGAGAACTATTTTGTCAATTATCTCTAGCTGGTCGTTTAAATGCAAATGAAATTGAAATTAACTACTAATACTTACTTGGTATAACTGTATTTTTTTCAAAATAAGCATGTCTGTGAAGTTAGCCAAAGACAGATTTTAAGTCCATAACTTAGCTTCTATGTTGAATTTCTAATCCTTTCAAAGCTTCGATTTTACGTTAGACATAAACAAATCTACTGTCAAAGTTTCAGCTTGCTATGTCTTATGGTGGCTGAGTTTACTTATGACAAAATTTTGCGTCACAAAACAAAAAGTTTACAAATCGAAAAACTGACAAAACTACAAACCAATAGAAATTTTTCTAAGGGTGGATTTGGTTTTTCTAATGTAAAGTTCATTAGTACATTCATTAGTTTTGTGACGCAAAATTTTGTCATAAGTAAACTCAGCCACCATAAGACATAGCAAGCTGAAACTTTGACAGTAGATTTGTTTATGTCTAACGTAAAATCGAAGCTTTGAAAGGATTAGAAATTCAACATAGAAGCTAAGTTATGAACTTAAAAGCTGTCTTTGGCTAACTTCACAG
This sequence comes from Hermatobates lingyangjiaoensis, assembly GCA_026182355.1. NCBI lineage: Eukaryota > Metazoa > Arthropoda > Insecta > Hemiptera > Hermatobatidae > Hermatobates > Hermatobates lingyangjiaoensis. Next base: position 264,042 of record JAPFBL010000388.1, on the reverse strand, counting down.
ACATGCTTATTTTGAAAATATACAGAGATATACCAAGTAGAATAAATCGAGGGCCAGGTGGGGATCGAACCCCGGTCCTATCAGATCAGAGGCGAGCACGTAACCACTGAGCTAGCCTGACTCCCTTCCTTTATGATACCCACAGTTCAAATTATTCTCATATTCGCATCTTCGATAGCACAGTAAGGCACTATAGTTAAACAAATATTCAGGGCGGTTTTTTTTTTATAAACAAATCTTATAAAATTTTAACACAATGAAAATTGTTATAAAATACCTTTTAATGGAGAAATGAACTTGTTTGGGGAAAATCCCTTTCATAAGATCAAGTTCTGTTTCAGGTAACGGACCTGGATAACCGACAGTTAAATCGTATACTGAATCCAGATGTTTACCTAAAGAAAAAGAATAAAAAAAAAAATTATAATTTGTTTTTTTTTTTAATTGAAATTTGAAACATTTTTTGATACTTACAAGACCTCATTGCCTTTGCAAGGAATGCAAAACCCGTTGTTTTAGGATGTAGTACTCTTGTATAGTATGGAAGATCGTGTTCTTCTGCGTATTCATTACTTCGCTGTATACTCTTAGCTGTTAAATCGGTTCCTTCGGGGAAAATTAACACCTGAAAATAAATATTTATTAAAAAAAAAAAAAAAAAAAAAACGGTGCGATGACTTCTGATACATTAACACCTAGATAAACAACTAATAGAGAAACTAGAAATATAATAGATGTGAAGCCGAATGACATCAGAAAGAATATTATAAAATAATTAAATGAAACGGTCTAACGGACTTTTAAATAAAAAACCAATTAAAAAGATAGACACAGGAATAACTCACTTCTATATTTCGACCATCGTCGTCATCAGGAGGCGAAGAGTCCCACAGGAAGGGAAAGCGGCGACTGAACACGAACTGTAGCAGCACAACCGTTAATCAGTACCCCCACTACAACCACCCAGCGAGAAGGGAGGGGAAGGAAGTGAAAAGTCAAATTAAAAAGTAAAAAAAACGAACGAATATTATAAAAGCGATGAACAGGATGACAAACCAAATGGAATGAAGAAACCACTCAACTTTGGAAAATAATGGGATCAAATGGAACAATAATGAACACTGGATCAGGAAATCGAGAAACGAATGTGACATTAAACCGCCTACGTATAGGTCACACGCGAGCCACACATAGTTACCTGTTATTTAAAGAACAAAGACCCTCATGCCCAAAATGTGAAGATGTGTTGACGGTGGCCCATTTAATTGAAGAATGCCCACAATTAGAGGAAGAAAGGATGTCTATATATATATATATATATATAATCATTAAGCTAGTGACCACTGATGACCGTAGTTTGACATGAAGAGCGTCTGAGGAGGCCCACATATGGTTATTGGGGGCCCGATCAGATCCCGGTTTAAATCAGAAGCGTTAACTTTTATTTGTTTTTCCTTTTATTTTTAACTTTTATATTTATATTCATATATATATATATATATTTTTTATTATTATTTTTTTTATTATATATATATATTTATTTCCTTTTTTATAATTTTTAATTTTATAATTTTATCTATTGTTTTTGATTCTCCGTTCTCCGACGTTTAGTGCCTAGCTCCTCTTTTACGCTAGTGCTGCTCTCTTCGGTTGACTCTTTATTTCTTCATTCGCGCTCCGTTCTTCGACGTGGGGAGATCTCTCTCACTTCGTCCTCTCTTCTAGTCTACTCTCCTGATGACGAACAACAGTTGTCGTGCTTTGTGTAATTTAAAGTTATATATATATATAATAAATTCAAAACGAAGGAAACACACAGAATGACACAGACATAACTCACATCGATATTTCGACCATCGTCGTCATCAGGAGGTGTGAAGAGCGAAGAGTCCCTCCTGATGACGACCATCGTCGAAATGTCGATGTGAGTTATGTCTGTGTCTGTGTGTTTCATTCGTTTTGAATTTATTTTATTTAAAAAAAGTCCGCTGGACCGTTTCTTTTAATTTTGTATATATATATATATATATAAGTTAGTGGAGTTGGCAGTGGCTGTACCGTCGGCGTCGCGGGTCAAAGTCTTTGTTACGCACAGAGACAGATTATCAAGGCTGGCCTCGAGGAGGGGTCAGCCAGTCAGTGTGTCGCGCTTGTATAATAAACATTACCTTTCATTCCTGTGTCATTTACAATTCGAGTTCCTGCTCACTCAAATTAACTTATATATATATAAAACTAAAGTTTATCGGGACTCAATCAGTTTTTCATGTTCAAATTAAACTCTCATTGCCAACATTTTGGTCTTTATTTAAAACCTTTTTCACAGGCAGAAGTATACATTTTTAAACAGCAAAAGTAAGTTTTTCAAATTTATACTTCTGCCTATGAAAAAGTTTTTAAATAAAGACCGAAACGTTGGCAATGAGAGTTTAATTTGATCGTGAAGAACTGACCGAGTCCCGATAAACTTTAGTTTTGTTTCTATTCAACGGTCGATACTTTTATCAATATATATATATATAGCAAGAGAGCACACCTATATATATATATATATATATATATATATATATATATATATATATATATATAACAGTTCAAAATTGAAGATAGGTAGCACAGAAAGTAAAAGAAACACACTTGCAGACTCAACTGTTCGGGTAATCCGTCTTCAGGAGAAAAGAGAAAGGGTGACTAAGCACTTTGTAGACGCAACGGCTAGTAACCATATATATATATATATATATATATATATATATATATATAATATATATATATATATATATATATATATATAAACAAAACTATAGTTTATCGGGACTCGGTCAGTTCTTCACGATCAAATTAAACTCTCATTGCCAACGTTTCGGTCTTTATTTAAAATATTTATCTTAATTTTGAAACAGAAAAACTAAGTATTACATTACAAATTATTTTACAAAGAAAAATAGTATGTGGATTTTAACAACAACTGTAGTCTGAATGAACACGTGACACTGAACTGAAATAACCAAGCAAGGTGTTACAACCAAGCACCTTGCTTGGTTATTTCAGTTCAGAGTCACGTGTTCATTCAGACTACAGTTGTTGTTAAAATCCACATACTATTTTGCTTTGTAAAATAATTTGTAATGTAACACTTAGTTTTTCTGTTTCAAAATTTCTACTTCTGCCTATGAAAAAGGTTTTAAATAAAAACCGAAACGTTGGCAATGAGAGTTTAATTTGAACCTGAAGAACTGACCGAGTCCCGATAAACTATAGTTTTGTTTCTATTCCACGGTCTATACTTTTATCAATATTGATATATATATATACGAGTTCGAGATTAACAAAGAGCAACACACAAAGTAGGGAAACACACGTACAGACTCAAATTTTTGGGTAATCCGTCTTCAGGAGAAAAGAGAATGGGAGACCAAGCACGTTGTAGACGCAACGGCAAGTAACCCATTACTGAATTACATGAAATATATATATATATTAATGAAAAGTTTTTCAACTATGGGTTAAAATGCAGAATACGGTCTCCCTTGATATCATAGGCACAAGTAATTTTCATATTTCTGTGACATATTGAATCCGATTACTGTATCCTTGTAGATGCCATGACATATTTCAGTTAAATACTGTTGAATTATTTTCTATCTGATCATTTATATCGAGAATGAAACAATTTTCAGTTTAAATCACTTGTTTGTTTAAAAAAAAAAACGTACATTAAACTAAAAGACTTATATTTCAACTAGATTTTATAATAGTTTTGTAATTAATACAATATTAATTACAAAAATGTGGTTGTTATCAATGAAATTTTTGAAAAAGATTTAATGCAATAAGAATTAATTGATTATTAATGAAACCAAGACTAAAGATTAAATCAGACATAAATATGACTAAATTATGATGAATAGAATCGTGGGAAAGTGGAGGTAATATAGTTAAGTGTTAAAGTTAATAGCAGACTTTCCATTCATGACTTTCGTTTCTTGATTTAGAATATTAAAATAACTATTTTTACAGAAAATTATTCTTTTACGGGAATGAATATTAGAATTATTTTAAATGAAATGAACAACATACATTGTTGAACCTTTTATATATTTTAAACATTTGATATTTAGCTTAGTTTTGATTTAGAAATCAAAAACACTTTATTGGAATACATAATAAGTTTTCTGATAAATGTATACAATTAAATTAGTGCTTTTTTTGTATAATGAAGTACAAAAATTTAATTATTTTTATTTAGAAGTACAAAAATATAAAATAAATATAAATTATCAAAAATAGAAGAAATAATATATTAGTAATATTCTAATGAAATCAACAATAATCGATATACTATTGTACAGGAATTATAGACAATTGGCAGTTGTCAAGCGCCCCCCATACTGCATTTTAACTCAATTATGCATTTAGTAGTTTAAGAAGGGTCACTAATTAACTTTCGTGAGAGAGTTTCAACAGTAACAGTTCAGGCAGGTTACGAAAGAAGAAGGTTGTATCAGTGTTGCCACAGTTACAATTGCTTTATGTCGTTACATTTATCAGGTATGAATCAAACACAGCATACTAAAGTATGTACTACGTGACGCGTTATGATTATGTATAGTACGCAAGTCGATGACAATCTGTATTCCCTTTTAACTACCTTCCCACTATAACCTAAACAATAACCTTACCTATTCGAACTTCGTCGAACATTCTTTTCTAGTAAAACTATTTCATTTTGCATATTTTCTCAGTTAATTTCCAATAATGATTTAATTTTTCAACTTGCTTAACATATTGTCTGAACACTATCTAAAATAACTAACAATGTAAATTGGATTTTAATAAAAGTTTTTTCATTAATTGTCACCTGATATGTGTGGTCAAGTTGTTTGTAGTAATCAACCATGGAAGAGATAATTTTTTGGTCTTTATTCCAGTTTCTATGAATGTAAAAAAATCCAGCCATTTGCATTACCCAACCTGAAAAAGGATCATCGTTTTAATGACTCACTTGTATTCTAAACTGCTAATTCTAGGGTTTTAAACATTTTGGCATTATATTTAAAGTTACAAATGCAATAAACGAAAAATATATTCAGATTTTTAAAATAATGGGAAATATTTTTTACTTTTACTACAAGTAAAGTATAAGTGATCGTGAAAAAAAATCGATCTCGAGATTTTGACGGAATTATATTTTTTGAGGTCCGAAAAGTCGTTTTATGAAGTTTTTTCGATGTTGTCTGTGTGTGTGTGGGTGGGTGGGTGGGTGAGTGTGTTAGCATTGCTTGTTACCACGCTATGGTCCAGAATCTTTGATGGATAAAGTTGATATTTTACACAAAAAAAATGAGCATCATAGTGTATATGATCCCTATTGTTTGGGGAGAATTATGCATAACAGGAAAGTTACTTTTTGTGCCAAAAATCTTTAGAAAACATTTTTTTCTCCTAAACTGCTAAATCTAGAGTTCTGGTTTCCAATTTTCAATAAGGGATCATTATAGAAAATCTTTATCATGAATTCTAATATATTACTTTTCAAATTGTTATATAATAAGAAAAATAAATTTATTTTTAAAATATATATATATATATATTTCTTAAATAATCTGAGAATAAATATTCTCAGAAGAATATGACAGGATTGTAATTGAATAAATTTAAATTTATGTATATAAATAAATAATAAAGAAAAAATTAAACAATGAGGCTACTTATTGTACTTGAAGCTTTCCCTCGAAAATAAGGCCTACCATCCCCTTCATACGGCGAAAAAAATTTCATGGTTTTTGTTAGCTTTTTATCATTTTAATTTTTATTCTATTTTTACTCCCTTAAAGTGCCACCCACTTATACGTGTTGTCCGGGGCGGACCGTCCCCCCACCCCTGCACAGCTATTGCTATAAAACTCATTTTGGTATACAATTTCACGTTTTTTCTAGCTTTTAATTTTTTTTTCTTTCAATTTTAACTTCAAAATCCCCCCCCCCCTCCCTAGATCAGGGTTTCCCAAACTTTTTCATGCTGGCGCCCCCTTGTCTTCTAGAATAGACTGCCAGCGCCCCCTTGTCTTCTAGAATAGCCTGCCAGCGCCCCCTACCCCATAAAAAAGGACTAATGTCCAGAAAGGGATGTTTGGGGAAAGAAAGAAGTACAGTAAGAAAGAGTAAAAAAACCATCCTCTAGCTGTCATGCAATCTACAGCCACAATCTATCTTTACAGAATTGAGATTGCGGTCTACTATTTATATAGGTAACGATCATTTTATTCTTATCTCGACCGAAAACTCATTTACTTCCGATCAAGGCTGACCTCTTAATCCATAGGACATACGTGAAAGAGCAGCTTATCTTTTTATTCCTTTTATTTTCACCGAAAACTCTCTTTTACTTTCGACCGGGGCTGATCCCTTAATCCTCAGGTAAAAGAGCGGCATATCTTTTGAAATTCTTATTTCTAATTTTTATTCCTTGTATGGTTTTTGATGGTTACCGCCAACAGTTTGGGACGACGGTGTAAGTATTGTAGCAGCGCGCTGCTACATTAGCTACACTGTCGCCACCAACCATCTATTTTTTAGTTACCGCCCCCCAAACCGCATATTTTTGCGTTATCGCCCCCCCCCCCCCTACCGCCTATTTTTGCGTTACCGCCCCCCCTTATCAAACCACCGCCCCCAGGGGGGCGGTACCGCCCACTTTAGGAAACGCTGCACTAGATCAAGTTAACTGGAAGTATGATTCAAGCTTGACCTGGTCCTGGGAAATGCCTGATAGGCGACTTAAGGATGAACTTAAGGCGGTGGGCAGGCGGCGTTGTGGCATAGTGCATGGCCGCCCAAAGGAAGTTCCAGTCAAGACGTGTCCTGTGATTCATGACAAGGATGGACCGTTCCCAAGGACGGACGTTGTCTCCTACCAGTATCACCTGCATGCCGGCCATACGTTCCATCAAAGCCTGAACAATCCAAACAACAAAAACAATCAAATCACGTGATAAACCAGCCAATATTACTTACATTCATGCATTTCGCTATTACCACAGAGATTAGTATTATTAATATTAGAAATATAGTTTAAAAGATGCTCCAAAATGAAGATAATTGGTCAAAAGCTGCAAACTTTGTAGAGGCGGTTCTCCGTCATAAGAAGAACGAAAGTGGTGTGAGGCAAGGGCAATGATAATTCATAGGTGAACGAATAGGGACAAGAAGGTGAATCCTATTCAGGAGGACTGAGGCACCGGCATGAAGTAATGTGCAAACGGTTTCCGTGTCGGGTATTGCCAGGAAATAGGATGTGGTTTTTTAGTGGGTCGGGACCCCCAACCCCACATACCCTAAGCAAGACGTCTTGCTAAGGGATCTGATGAACCGATTAATCCACATCTTACAACAACAACAACAAAAATATTAGAAATATAATACACCCTCTTACCTCGTACAATACTACTGTAGCTCTCTGACCGGTTTCGGGTGTCACCCATCTTCAATAACACTAGATCTAACGAGTCCCACTTTCTATTACATAACCTACCTACTTCCCAATGCTGTCTAGATTTTATTATTTAATTATGTTAACACTATTTTATTTTAGTTACTATTATTTAGTTTAGCTCTTTTTCTATTATTTTCCTCATTGTCAAGTCGTCGTTTCATTTTCCTTAAGGGTTTAAATATAAGAGATATTTAAACATAAAGAATCGGGTAATCTAATAAATGAACAAGTAAATCATCAAAGCGATATATTATTTAAACCCTTTAATGAAAATGAAGCGACGACTTAACAGACTTGATAAAGACGAAAATAATCGAAAAAGAATTAGACTAAATAATAGTAACTAAAATAAAATAAAATAGAGTTAAAATAATTAAATAAAGAAATCTAGGCAGCACTGGTAAGTAGGTAGGTTATGTAATAGAAAGTGGGACTCGTTAGATCTAGTGTTATTGAAGATGGCTGACATTCGAAACCGGTCAAAGAGCTACAGCAGTATTGTACAAGATAAGACGGTGTATTATATTTCTAATAATTAATAATATTACTTACGCTATACCTTCTTTGAGACAAAAAGGAATCAAGCCCTCACTAATCCATATGTTAAGGTGATTTTGCATATTTCATAAATATCCTTCAAACTACTAGATCTTCTTTCAATTTAGATATACAGTGGTACCTCGGTTGTCGACCATAATTCGTTCGAGTTTGTTGATCGAAAACCGATTTGTTCGAGAACTGAAACATTTTTTCCCCTAAGAAACAATGCTAAGTATTTTAATCTGTTTTACCTAAAGAAAAATACCTAAAAAATTAAGAAAACGTGTATCTAAACAACATTAAAGACCTAAATGTGTACATAATATATAATAAACATAAAAAAGAAGTAATATAAACCATTTTGTATCATTTACATATCTTTTGAATAGCGGTGTGATGGCATACAGGGTGACGCTGCGTACGTTTCGGCTCCACTCGGCTATTTTCGGTTCCCAGCCCCAGTGTTCGAACAACGAAATTGTTCGAATTCGGAAGCATTTTTAGCTCGAATGTTTTGATCGAAAACTGAATGAATTGTACGAATAGTGAAGAGGTCGAAAACCGAGGTACCACTGTACTACCGTCTTTTTCCGAAAATAAGACACTTTCTTACTTTCCTTTTAGGTTCAAAATACCTTGATTAATCCAACTTAAATCCTTTTTAAATATATAGCATTTCAAGTGTCTTCCTTCTTTGTTCATCTTATCATACTTTGTTTGTAGGCCTCTGAAAAAGGTTTTAAAATAAAACCGAAACATCGGCAATGAAAGTTTGATTTTTGAACCTAGAAAACTTGACCGAATCCCGATTAGATAACACACCTATTTTATCAAACAGATTGAATCTGTTATATATATACACTTTATCGATAAAAATACTATCCGAAATGGACAAATACAGTTCAATGTACATAAAAAAACATAAAGAAATTAAAAACACACACTTACAGTCTCTAATTTTCGGTTTGAACCGTCTTCAGGAGAGATAACAGAGGGAAAACAAGCGCAGTGGTATAGAGACGGTCCCCAACCGTCCAACAAACACACCTAACAAATGAGTGCGATTTGTTATAGTTTTTTTTTTCTTTTGGTTTGCTATGGATTGGGAAATTTCAGGACACGTAATTTTTGAAATTCCCAAGAAGGAATACAGTGAAAAGGAATAGTTTCATATTTTTTTCTCTTTTGGTTTAGTATAGATTACGAGATTTAGGGCACGTAATTTTTGAAATCCCCGAAACAGAATTCAGTGAAAAGGAATAGTTACGTATTCCTTTTCTCTTTTGGTTTGGTATAGATTAGGGGATTTAAGACACGTAATTTTTGAAATCCCCGAAACGGAATTCAGTGGAAAGGAATAGTTATGTATATTGTTTTTCTTTTGGTTTAGTATAGATTGGGGAATTTCAGGACACGTAAGGGGGGGAGGGGCAGGCTAGCTCAGTGGTTACGTGCTCGCCTCTGATCTGATAGGACCGGGGTTCAATCCTCACCTGGCCCTCGATTTATTCACGCGGGAGGTGAATAAATCTGAGCACGTCGTCCCTCGGAGAAGGACGTTAAACCGTCGGTCCCGAGTCTGTACGATGTCAGGTACTCGTTAAAGATCCCTACTCTAAATACATTTGAGTTAGGCAAAATTTAGTACTCCCACTGTAGAATCAATCTTCATTGTGTGGTATCACAAAGGGCCAATGCTCGGCCAACGTATGTTCCCTTGTGGAACTGCCACTGCAACCTAACCTAACCAGGACACGTAATTTTTGAAATTCCCGAAAAGGAATTCAGTAAAACTAAATAGTTTGGTTTTTTATTTTCTTTTGTTTTGGTATCGAATGGGGGACTTAGGACACGTAATTTTTGAAATTCCCGAAAAGGAATCTACAAACAAGATCTACAGATTGTCAACACTGGAAGACAAAAACACTTCTCTTTAAATAGTAAGATGTCAAATGACTAAGGTAAATACAGTATTGACAGTACTTAAGCGTTAGTCCTATTTTTATGATATTTAAATAAGATATGATTTACCACTGGATAAAGTTCCCACATAGCAAAAATAAGATCCATGACGTGACGGTAAAGCTTGTGGCTGATGAGAAGCAGAGGCGCTGAGGGACAGCACAAGGTGAGGAAGCCGCAAAGGATGCTAGAGTACCAGAGGAAGCAGTAGGTGACACCTGCCAGCGGTGCCATGGCACCCATGCTGCAGCCTCTGCAACAAGTGTTGAAAATGAGCAAGCGTGACGGGTGTGCAAGGTAAAGGGAGGATGGAATGGCGCCATGGCACCCATGCTACAGCCTCTACAACAAGTGTTGAGAATGAGCAAGCGTGACGGGTGTGCAAGGTAAAGGGAGGATGGAATGGCGCCATAGCACCCATGCTGCAGCCTCTGCAACAAGTGTTGAGAATGAGCAAGCGTGACGGGTGTGCAAGGTAAAGGGAGGATGGAATGGCGCCATGGCACCCATGCTGCAACCTCTGCAACAAATGTTGAGAATGAGCAAGCGTGACGGGTGTGCAAGGTAAAGGGAGGATGGAATGGCGCCATAGCACCCATGCTGCAGCCTCTGCAACAAGTGTTGAGAATGAGCAAGCGTGACGGGTGTGCAAGGTAAAGGGAGGATGGAATGGCGCTATGGCGGCCATGCTGCAGCCTCTGCAACAAATGTTGAGAATGAGCAAGCGTGACGGGTGTGCAAGGTAAAGGGAGGATGGAATGGCGCCATAGCACCCATGCTGCAGCCTCTGCAACAAGTGTTGAGAATGAGCAAGCGTGACGGGTGTGCAAGGTAAAGGGAGGATGGAATGGCGCTATGGCGGCCATGCTGCAGCCTCTGCAACAAGTGTTGAGAATGAGCAAGCGTGACGGGTGTGCAAGGTAAAGGGAGGATGGAATGGCGCCTTAGAGCCCATGCTGCAGCCTCTGCAACAAGTGTTGAGAATGAGCAAGCGTGACGGGTGTGCAAGGTAAAGGGAGGATGGAATGGCGCTATGGCGGCCATGCTGCAGCCTCTGCAACAAGTGTTGAGAATGAGCAAGCGTGACGGGTGTGCAAGGTAAAGGGAGGATGGAATGGCGCCATAGCGGCCATGCTGCAGCCTCTGCAACAAGTGTTGAGAATGAGCAAGCGTGACGGGTGTGCAAGGTAAAGGGAGGATGGAATGACGCCATTGCGTCCATGCTGCACCCTCCACAACTAGTTTTGAAAATGAACAAGCGTGACGGGTGTGGAAGGTAAAGGAAGGCTGGAATGTCTCTATAGTGACTTGTGAAATTCAGAGGATTGAGACATAATGCAAACAGATCGTCTATCTTTGTTTATGCCAGTTGGGTTCTCAATAGGGAGTGAAATTTAGCCCCAGGGTTGAAACTTGGATCTTCATAAGTTACAGAGTGAGGACAGCTCTTATATTTTTGATTTCTTAATTATAAATTAAAAAATACTATTTCATTCATATTTTACATATCCATCAATATCTTTAATTAGCATTTTACATGTAAAATTCTATTATAAACACAGTCAATGTAAAGTTATAAATAAATTTATGATAGCAAAGACGATCCAAAATGGACACATTGCCAATTCAAAATCGAAGAAGAGAAACACACAGAGTAAAGAAACACAAAAACTGAAATATTCGGGCAATCCGTCTTCAGAAGAAAAGTGAAAGGGAAACCAAGCACGTTGTAGACGCAACGCCAAGTTACCAATTTTTGAATGTATTTTAAAAAAAATGATATCATTTAAAGACTCAAGACAATAATGTATCGTTTGACAAGACTATACATCAATATTAAATTACTTTTAAATCTACGAGTATCTATCAATGATCAAACCACAATAAGAAATGGGAAAACAAGACAAAGATCTTTCAACCGTAACAAGCGGTCTTCGTCAGAGTCAAAAACCCAACTGAACCGTTGAGTTGGGTTTTTGACTCTGACGAAGACCGCTTGTTACGGTTGAAAGATCTTAGTCTTGTTTTCCCATTTCTTATTGTGGTTTGATTATTGATTGTTATTTCACGTGTTTATGTGAAATCTTTAAATCTATCTATATATTGATACTGCTTCTCCATCTCTGATATTTTAAATTGACAGAACGGGTTCTATCTATATACATACTTATAAACTCTGATGTTCTTGTTTAAATTTCTGCACAAAGTTGAAAATTGGAATGCCTGTCCCAGTTTATGACGAATTGTTCAAATATATATTAAAGAAAATAGCGAGTTATATATTACTTTACAAATAATGACATTAAAGACGAAAATAATTAAAAATAAATTCTTTCAATGCAAGTCAAGTAAAATTAAAGACTCCAGATTCAATAAAATAAACCTGAGGATTTTTTCTACAAAAGATCTCAGTCCCATTTTTTGAAACCTTATTGCTGTTAAATACATGCATATTGTTATTACCACTGAGGTTAGTAAGATTAATATTAGAATTAGAAAAAACCGTCATACCTCGTAAGTTGATATCGGAGATCCGAAAGCGCTCCAACATCTCCGATATCAACTTACGAGGTGTGACGGTTTTTTCTAATTCTAATATTAATCTTATTGCTGTTGTTGTTTATTGTTGTTGTTTTGATTATGTTTTTTTTTTTTTAGTTCACGTATTGACTGCTAATTCTTGTTTTACATATATATAAAACAAATTTTATTTGTTTTTTTATCAGGAATCGGTCAGTTTTTCTGATTGAAATAAATTTCAAGCAAACGTTTTGATTTAACAATCGTATTTGGAACTTAAGCTTTAAACAGATGTATGAAACTCTGGAATATATATACCCATACTGAAACTGAAACACATACTGAAACTGAAACTCATACTGATACACATACTGAAACTGAAACGCATACTGAAACTGAAACACATACTGAACCCGAAACACATACTGCAATTGAAACACATAATGAAACTGAACTACATACTGAAACTGAAACACATACTGAAATTGAAGCACATACTGAAATTGACCCACAACTGAAACCCATACTGAAACTGAAACACATACTGAAATTGAAACACATACTGAAACTACATATACCATAAGTAGAAGTGTTCAACATTTTATTCATATTTAGGATGAATCAGTAGTCAGTTTTTGAAGCTATCTGATTCCCCAATTTCCTGCTATTGCAAAAGTAGCACTTCACACATTGCTGCCATTTCCCACTACCTACTTATGTGAAAATGGATTTTCCCTTTAAACTGCCATAGAAACCAAATACCGAAGTAGACTTAATGCTGGGGCTAACTTAAGAATCAAACTGTCAACTATAAAGGCAAAAATGATTACAAAACAAACTCTGTGTTAAAAATGCTAGTAATTCTGTTTAATGTGTTATATATTTATGGAAAATATGAAAATTAAAATCTTCGAAAAATACGCATTGCAGTAATATTTCTTTTTAATTGTTTTTAAACATACATACTATTTATAAAAGCATATGGAAATATTAATATTATTATTGTATAAAAACTTTAGAATTTGGGGTTCCCGGGAAAGTTACTGAAGCAAAAAGGGTTCCGCGTCGAAAAAAGTTTGAATAACTCTGATATAGAGATACGTATATTTCTTTACACGAGATCCCAGGAATAGTATTACATCTTGATAACAAGGCGGGAAAGTTGTAGTTTAACAGCAGCGCTCCTAGTGGCCACTTGTGTAAGCTTTATGGAATGTAAATCTATCAGTCTAAACTTTATGAAAGAAACCGGAGAAAGAGCATTTGCTTCCAGAATAACAAGGCGGGAACTCGTAGTTTTATTTCAGCGCTCCTACCGACCAGATCTGTAAGCTTTATTACAGACCAAACATAGTAAGAGATCATTCCTTTGAAACAGCTTTTGCTTCCGGAATAACAAGGCGGGAACTCGTGGTTTTATTTCAGCGCTCCTACCGAACAGATCTGTAAGCTTTATTACAGACCAAACATGGTATGATTTCATTCCTTTGAACTTCTTTACTTTGGTAAAATTAAAAGTTGACATTAAATAATAGTAATTATTAAAAACCATTTCTTTCTGATTTCATGCGTAACACTTATAGATTCATAGATAACATTTTACATATTATTACAGTTTATAATTATTTTTATTTGTTACAAGTTAATTCTAATTAATCTATCTAATTATTCTATTAATCTATCTTTAATTAATCTTCTAATAAAAAACTTTAACATTCTAAATAAAAAAAAACCTATTCAGTTAATTATTATTACTAGTTCAACACTAGTGTTTTTGTATTAGTGTATTTGGGGAGCAGGCCTTCATCTATACAAGTTTTATTAAAACCTATGCCTATTTCTAATTTCACACTTTTTCGAGTTAATTTTTCCAATCTTCTGACCTCTGGCTTCCAAGAGTTCGGGACTAGATATAAAGCTAGATATAAGCTAGTCCCGAACTCTTGGAAGCCAGAGGTCAGAAGATGGGAAAAATTAACTCGAAAAAGTGTGAAATTAGAAATAGGCATAGGTTTTAATAAAACTTGTATATATATATATATATATATATATATATATATATATATATCCAAAATCACAAAGAAAAACCTAGGTTATAAAAAAAATTGCACATTTTGAAACGAGTCTAATGAATCTTATTCACAAAATGAAAATGAACGACATAAACAAATTTTTATCTCATCTTGAAAATTATTCATTTTAGGATATAGTTCCATGATTCTTTAAATAAACAGGACAAATGTATTTTCTATGAAATATATATAATTCTAATAAATCATATTTTGTACTACTTACGAATAGCACATTTATGTTTTATCGCAAAAGACGTATATATGATATGAATCATGCTAATATATCTAACCGTAAAATAATACGTATTTTTATATCTATCCCTATATTATTTGTTTTCATATCTAAATATATATGTATATAGCAAAAATATTAAGGTATTCTTTTTTTGAACACAAATTACTAATAAACACTTTTTCTTCTTGTTGGAATTTGGTCAGGGTTAATATACGGAATGACCTTTTCGCCAACGTTTCGTCTTTATTTTAAGACATCCTCAGGGCTATAAGAGTTTTCTTGGTTCGGTATTAGAAGCTAGCCTTGATTCATAGCCCTGAGGATATCTCAGTTATCTGAGGATATCTCAGTTATCGATCAGTTATCTGAGGATATCGATGTGAGTTATGTCTGTATCTTTCTGTGTGTTTCCTTCGTTTTGAATTTATTTTATTTAAAAAAGTCCGCTGGACCATTTCTTTTAATTGTGATATATATATAAAAAAAGATTTCACATAAACACGTGAAACAACAATCAATGATCAAACCACAATAAGAAATGGGAAAACAAGACTAAGATCTTTCAACCGTAACAAGCGGTCTTCGTCAGAGTCAAAAAGTTGGGTTTTAACTTCGTCAGTTGGGTTTTTGACTCTGACGAAGACCGCTTGTTACGGTTGAAAGATCTTAGTCTTGTTTTCCCATTTCTTATTGTCGTTTGATCATTATATATATATATATATATATATATGTATATCCAAAATCACATAGAAAAACCTAGGCGAAAATGTCATTTCGTATATTAACCTTGACGAAATTCCAAGACGAAGAAAAAGTGTTTATAGCAAATATATATAAGCAAAATTAACGATTAATTTCTGAATACACAACAATTCTGTGTTGTGTAAACTGCAAATTTTTCTCCCATAAATTATAAAAATGTTTACTCATGGCGGAATCTGAAAGGTTGTGATTAGGATACAGGTCATACTGTTTGACAGATCAGAATGAAATTATACCTAAAAATAGAGCATTATTTAGGGGATGAGATGAGATAATTTCTTTTAAAATTACATTAACAAAAAAGGGGTATTATGGTACATTTTATGTTTTTGAAAAAAAATTATTTTAGCTCTAAACCACGTATTAAAGAACAATGAGATTTTTTAAAAAAACTTAACTTAAAATTAGCAATAAAACAAAAAAAAATTGTTAAAAAGGGTAATATATCTTTAAAAACTAAAAACCCATGTTGGAATAATGGATCCCATGCTGCACTTATCGGATTTACATTTGCAATGAACGGAGTGACACGGCTTCCTTTATAATAGTATAGATTATTTGTTAGCATGTGTGAAGCCACGAGTTTATAATTATGCAAGAGAAAGACGTAACGTGTCGTTTTTCTGAACACGTTGATTTCTTGACTTAATTTAAAACAAAAAAGCAAAAAAAATTCGCAATTTCATGAATGAAACCAACTGTAAATGTAACAAAACAACCAAATCCCTAACCTAATTTTCAAATAGATAACAATTGTTGAAGTATAAAATGTAGTATAATAATTGAAAGGAAAAAAAATAACAGGTAAGTTAATTCTAGTGAAAGATGAAATTGTGGTCTTGATATGTTGGGTATTGTTTAGATCTATTTAGTTTCATTTGGAATGAGATTGTGGGGCAACACTGAATTCAGATATTTCTCCACTTTAATAACAACACTTCTACTGATTGTTTACTTTAATCGTACTAGTTGTTTGAAATAGAAATAAGTAATTCGTATTGCAGACAAACATTTTAAAAAAACGATTTCTTTCAAATACTATCAAAAGACAAACATATTTTGAAAAGATAATACATCAATATCAATTACTTCTAAATGAATTATAAATTCTTAACTGTTTTATATCGAAGTCATGCAAGCCATTTGAGGAAAAACAATCATTTTTAAATGTTACCTTTATCATAGATTCACTTTTTCATTACATGCATAACAAGTAGTATAACAATTATGGTAGGCAACAAATCAAACATAAGTTACAAAATAAATTTAAAACTGTTTTTTACAAAATATATTTGTTGTTATGTCTTTGTTCTCTTATTAACATTTTTAAATTATCCTTACTGTAAAGTTTAGCTACTTTTTTTCTTTAATAACCATTTATATATCAGATCATCACTTGTGATTTGACCTTCAAAAGGTTTCAAGTAGGTTAAATTGCTGTTATGCTAAAATCTTAACGACCCATTGAAGATGTAATACTTTTTTACCTTTACCTACTGATTGATTATATTTTCGTAGCCACTTGTCAATCAGTAAAAGTTTTTCTTTTTTAACGGAACTGATCATAAAGCGATTTTATTTATAAACTAGCCGATGTGCGCCCGTCTTTGACGCGTGTTTTACAAAAATTCTGAGATGATACGTGGTATTCCAAAATATTATTAGAAATTATAGAATAGTAGAAAATATCGTTATTATTACAGTCCTTAATTGTCATTAGATCTGGAGTTTCATTTAAGTTTTACAGCTATAGACACTGAGCTCAATTTTGATTTTATTCTAGACATACGTACTTCTTATTTAGTACTCGGGTAGGTAGGACTCAGTTTTTTAAGGTGAGCAATTTATGATAAATGCCAACGAATTAAAATCAACTAACAATACCTACTTCTCAGACTCCAGTATCAAAATCCTAAAAATACCTGTTTATCTCTACAAGTATTGTCTCTGTATTGCTTAGAACTAACTAATTTCAAGTTATCTTTACGTTACATTTAAACATTAGAGAAACCGACTACCCTTAGAAAAATTTCTGACTAAGAAAATAAAATAAATAAATAACTTAAACTTCTAACTTAACTTAAATTAAAACATAAATTTCTAAGTTATTTTAAAACTGTAGCAAGTAGGTACTGTTAGTTGATACACCTGTGCAGCTAGCCAAACACAGCCTACAAGCCCATAACTTCGCTTATAATTTGAATTTTACAATCCAATCAAAATCTAGTTTGGCCTTAAGTTAGACATACACAAATCTAATGTCAAAGTTTCAGCTTGATATGACTTATGGTGGCTGAGTTTACTTGGGACAAAATTTTGTGGACAAACAAACAGACTGAAATTTTTCTAAGGATATAAGTATTCGGTTTCTGTAACGTATCAAAATGTAAAAATAACTTGAAATGAGTGAATTTTAAGCAATGAACAGACAAACATTTTGTTTTATTCATATAAATAACACATTTCGAATGGTCTTAAATTATTTTTAAAATTTACAAAATTTTAAATCGTTTTTAAGTTTAAACGATGATATTTAAAGCAAACTATTGGGAAAAATCCGCTGTAAATCTATTAAGAAAACAAAACAAACAAAAAATGGATTTTTAAATTGAAACTATGTAGATAAACTGATAAAATATTGGTTAATAGCGGCAGATATCAAGTAACAGGAGTTCAGAATATTTTGAAATAAGAGCTGCCGGGTTGAAAGATAAGTACATAA
The DNA here is from genome assembly GCA_026182355.1 of Hermatobates lingyangjiaoensis. NCBI lineage: Eukaryota > Metazoa > Arthropoda > Insecta > Hemiptera > Hermatobatidae > Hermatobates > Hermatobates lingyangjiaoensis. The sequence goes on along the minus strand of JAPFBL010000388.1, from coordinate 245,734 downwards.
TTAGATGACGCGTCGATAATAAAACACCAGACATTTCACTTAAAACCTATCGTGAAACATTCACTGTATTAGGCGACATTGATCGAACATTACACTTAAAGAACTTAGCAAAGCCGGACTTAAGTATAATTAATTGAAATTTCTTAAGTGCATAACTAATTGTGTTTGTATATACAGTATATAGTGCAGTGTATTAATACAGGAAAAGAATTATATGGAATTCTAAAAGCAGTTATAATCAAATTGAAAATGTAACCTCCCATTTTTTTTAAAATGTTCAATTTTTAGTTTTGTTGTAACAGTATGGAATGAAAAACAATTAATTGGTGTTAATTAGTGTTGGAAATTAGTGATAAGTGTTAGTAATTAGTGATAGGATTGAACATACATTGGGTACGAGAAGTGGACTGGAAGAACGCTAGCCTGGACTGCGAGATGTATTGATCACAGCATCCCTTGGCTTAATACTGTTAGTAGTGCACTTGCGATGCTTCTAGCACAGGGCCTGCGTCAAGCTGTCACCTTACGCAACCCTTCTTTATAAAAAAAAAAAAACTTTCAACCCTTAACAATAAATCAATGGCGCCTTTGCTATTTAATTAATATGGAATGGTGTACAACTTTACTATAAGTAAAGTATTACATTAGGAAAAGTATTAAGTCATCGCACAAAAAAAGTTTCTTACTAGAAATTAAAAACGCTTTTCGAACACTTGATGTTCTTCTTCAGGTTCCATGTAGAAAATGTATATATATATACGAGTATATTCGCATTTAAGAACTTTGATAGCATATATAATAGAATGTATATTATATATAAATTATATCTATACTTTTTCGTTGGAAATACGATCCAAAACGGTCAAATATATTTCAATATAGAAAAAGAAGTATAAAGAAAACAAAAGAACACACTTACAGTCTCTAATTTTCGGTTTCAACCGTCTTCAGGAGAGATAAGAGAGGGAAACCCCTCTCTTATATATATATCACCGCATAAAAAAGTTTATTACTAGAAATTAAACAACTCGTTTCGAACACTTGATGTTTTTTTCAGGTTACATGTAGAAAATATATATATATGCATTTAAGAGCTTTGATAACATATGTAATATGATGTATATTATAAAACGATTTCAAATAAACACGTGAAATAACAATCAATGATAAAACCACAATATGAAATGGGAAAACAAGACTAAGATCTTTCAACCGTAACAAGCGGTCTTCGTCAGAGTCAAAAACCCAACTGATACACTAGATGCAGAAAACATCTGGTGAGGGGTTGAGAAGAGTGGGAGGGAAGAGTGGTATTTTAAAAGAGTGAAATCGCAGGAAAGGACTAATGTCCAGAAATACCAGAAATTTAATAGATCAAATATTATAAACATTAGTAACGGTCTCTTCAAACTTGATACTTTCGTCACGAGGGCAATAAAAGCCTCTTCAAAGAGGGTTGACAGCTAGCGGATAGTTTTTTACTTTTTCTTACTGTACTCCTTTGTTTCCCCAAACATCTCTTTCTGGACATTAGTCCTTTCCTGCGCTTTCACCCTTTTAAAATACCACTCTTCCCTCCCACTCTTCTCAACTCCTCACCAAATGTTTTCTGCATCTAGTGTTTCAGTTGGGTTTTTGACTCTGACGAAGACCGCTTGTTACGGTTGAAAGATCTTAGTCTTGTTTTCCCATTAGTAAACAGTTACTAATTTAAACATGAATATACATATTTTTTATTAAATAGTATGCTAATTTTCATTTTTTTTCTTTTTCGGATTAATTTTTCAAGATTTTCTAAACACTGGCATAAAGAATTTGCTTCCCCCCCCCCCCCGTTTTCCGTTGACAAGCCCTTAAAGTCCTCAAAATATTTATTTTCATGGAATTACAATCAAGGATCTAATTTTAGACTGCTGTTACTAGTCCCAGACTTTCATCTTATTACAGTACTGTATACACATATATAGTCAGTCGTTATCAAAGATAACCAAAGATTTTTCAAAACAAAAACGTATAATTCAAATCATGAAAAAAAAAATTATTAAATTAAATTAACTGGCTAAGCAAACAAATATCATATTTTCAACCATTTTAAAAAAATATAGTTTTGAAAAATTTAAAATACATTCATTTTTATTTTTCTAATATATATTACCCTTTAGAAAACATTTAAAAACAGTACTCGTATTTCGCACATAAAAAACGATGACGGCTTTAAAGCTGTTATTCTTGTTGTCGCGAAACTATATATTAATACATATAATGAAAACTTTGAGATATTTGGGAAATACAAACATAACAGAGTCTTTTATCTTTACTCTATTTATATGAAACTTTTCATGTTCATTTGAAAATCACTCATGACTATTTAGTTTTCTTAAAACATGGTGATATCCATGTTCATAGTAATATAAGAATAAACAAAGGAAGAATAAACAAAGGAAGAATAAACAAAGAAAGAATAAACAAAGGAAGAATAAACAAAAAAAGAATAAACAAAGGAAGAATAAACAAAGAAAGAATAAACAAAGAAAGAATAAACAAAGAAAGAATAAACAAAGAAGGAATAAACAAAGAAGGAATAAACAAAGGAAGAATAAACAAAGAAAGAATAAACAAAGGAAAAATAAACAAAGGAAGAATAAACAAAGAAAGAATAGAGATCACGTTTAATAGATGATCAGATATCTTCATATACCTGAAAAGCCTTTGTCATGTTTCTAGGGTAGTGGTTCTGAATTTGCTTTTAAGTTGGTGAGTTCTTAATCCTACAAATAGCTGAAACACACTGTATACAAATCTTCGAGAAATATTTTTATTAGATCAAATACAATACGATAAAAATAATCATTAAAAAAATAAAGTAAATGAGACTTACTTTCAGTTTGTTTCTTCTTCTGCCTAGGGAAATATAAACTTGTTGAGCCTTGGCGTCTTCTTCAGTGTTTGGGGCTAAAACGTTTTATAGGGATAGGGAGGACCTCGATTTTCTTCTTCAATCCTTTGAAATGTTTTTATGTCTTGTCTGTTTTGACTAGGGAATAATGTTGTTGCAAATTGTAAAATTTTTGCTCAGAATGGAGAACAAAAGTAATCTCACCATTGGTAGAACATATTCGTTGCATACAAAATATATTTGAGGTGAGTAGGTCTTCTTAAGAAGAAAATCGCTATTACTTATCACTAATAATAATGTTGTGTTAACAAAAAAGAGATGCAATTTGTAAGATGAGGTATGACTACGTTTTTATGCCTGGATATATTACTTGAATTACTGAAAGATACCTAGAAATTCTATAGACACCCTTGAGAATCACTCTTATAGAGACCTAACAGATTACGATCTGTCTGGGAAGAACAGTGGAAGTAAGAGGGTTTCAAACAGTGTAAGACGTTGAGTGTGCTTTGCTGGGTTCTGTAATAAAGTGAACACATAAACCTGAAATGATTACATGCATAAACACATAACATGCCCACTAACCTGTGTACAGGTATCCTTTCGTCTGTACCTGCAACAATACACACATGTTAACATTACCTCAATGGTAATATAAAATAGGGTGGAATCTTTGTCAGTCATGGTTGTGACTAGTCATAATCAAATAATTCTGGTATATGTCAAACATAAAGTAATTCTTGTAGTTTTCTTCATTTACAAACAAACCTATTATACCCTAATAAGTTGTTAATGCAAAAAAAAAATTGTTAATATTACCTTCGCATTATATTTACTCGTTGCATGTTTTTTTGACGATAGCGGACTGGTTCAGTTCAATAAATAAACAAATGTATTTTTTATATCAAAATTTATGATAAGAACACGTATTCTATGTGTGTTTCTTATCGGTGAATAAAAAAGAAGCAATTATTTTAATACAAGTAAAGCAGAAAAATAACTACCATTTAAATTTTAATTTATTGCATATAATTTAACATTTATTTTGACATATAGTTAAAAGACTAGTGTTAACAGAAAATATCAAGTGACATTATGTGTGAACAAAGAAAAATTGTTGAATTTACTACATGCATTTTCTATCCTTCCCATAATCAATAATATAATTCCTAAGTGTGGACATTTAGACAGCTAACTTTTGATTACGTAATATAAAAGATTATACCACAGAAATAATCTCACTAAATGAAAAACTGTAAACAGAATTATTATACAAAGTATAATTTGTGCACAACATAAAAATAACTGAAGTAGTATGCACTCAACAGTACTGTGAGTAAATATATTATCGAATTCATTGATAATCAATTTAATTAATTGATTAGTATAATGTTGGTGGCTTCATTATTCAAATTATAAAGAGAATACGCTGAATAATTATAGATTTTGGAAACATATTTGCAATTCATTATTCAAAGTCTCCCAATAGAAGGATTTTTAAACCTTTAAAATAAGTTGTATTGCAAGGACCTCATTTGTAGGAGCAACAACAACAGTTCATATTTCAATTAATTCATTCTAATGAATGCCTACAAGCATTTTACTGGTTGTGATGAAAATGTAATCAATATTTAAAGCTGTTGAAAAAAAAGTTTGGAGTGGTCATTTTTAAACAATGCTCCAACACTATTAATTGTATCAATACCCATTACAAAAATAAATTATCTTTCTTTTTTAAGTTACAATTGCAATATGAAATTCACTTTTCATCAATAACTTAAGTAGCTTACACTTTCTTAATGAATGTTTAATTAACATAATCTCATTTTTAGGGAGTCTAAGTTGTAATATGTTTCATATATATAATGTACAATGATTAATACTGGATTATTTATGAAGTATGAACATGTACATCTTTAATATGACATATATCAAATATATTCTGTTTTCTTAATGACACTAAATTATAAGAAGTATAACTTTCGCAAATTCATTTTAAGAACTCAATGGAATTATTATTTCTTCATTCATTTTAAATAATAGTAATTCTAAAAAATAAATTAAGCAACAATATTTTAATTAGTTTAGCATATTTCGAATTAAATAGGTATATTGTGAAATATTCTGTAGCAAACATGTACCATTAATAAATAGATAATTATACTTCATAAATAAATCATAATAAGCATTTTAAATCTTTTTTAACATTATATTTAATCCACAAAGGTTTATTTTAGCAAAAAGATACAAAATATGTTAACCAAAAAGAATGTTGATTTAAAGTCAACCTATCATATTCATTGAACGTAATCATTAAGTAGTCATCTAATTATTTGCACATGATAATATTAAACTGTTTAGGTACTTATGATATTGCACAAAGAAGTTAAAATGAAAATCGTACTTACTGTTTGAAGTTATCACTGTATGAAATATCAAGTTGAGTGAATAAACTAAATTATCAGAACTTTAATTAAAGACACGCTCGGAAGCATAACATTCTACTGGAGAATAATGACGCAGTTTTGTTTTATTTATAGCTTTATTAAAATAAAAATTATTTTCATGATTTTCAACAATTTTAGCAGAATGATTTGTTCAGTTATTTATTTAAGAAATATCTATACTCAACTGTACTATGTACAGAAAATAAGAATAATTAAAAAATTATTCCTGCCTGCTGTACTTTGTTATAAGGTTGGTATGTATGTATATTCAGAAAAAATATATTAGTAATTAGCTAGTTTACATACACAAATCAAAGCCAAAGCCAGCTATTCAGTATGATTTAAAAACTTTTATAGTTGAGAACTTCTAATTTTTGAAAATAATAAATATGAACTATTAGACTAGAATAGTGAAAGAACTGGATATTTGTCAACAAACATAACTCCTCTTTTTGAGGAAAGAGTCCATTCGTCACATTTCAATATCATGGAAAGATACCACAATTCACAAAGATAAAGCAATTATAACTGATATTAAGTTTTGTTCAAGAGTGCAATACATAGATTTATTAACGTATTTTGAGAGACAAATCCATCATACCATGGAAGACAAAGGAAATTTATTTATATTTATTGGCGGTGATTTTTTTACATGTAAAAATATTATTTCTCTTATATCTCATATAGATCAATAAATTATTTAAATTTTCCATTATAAACATCAATTTTATCTCAGTGGATTCGCTCAACAAATTTCTAAGTCAATGTAAACAATGTAACAAAATATCAAAAATTCGACAAGTATAAGCAACTGATCCCTTAGTATAGGATAAACAAACAGTTTTTATAGCCTTATTGTTCTTTGCTATGATTGAAATTTCATGATTTTTTTGTATAAATTGTTAATTTTTTTGTTCCATTTTTCATGATTTTTTAATGAACCGTTTTATGTAAAAAAAAAAATTTTTCTGAAAACAGAAATCGTACTTTAACGCCCCTTTGGTGAATGTAATTTTGACAAAAATTATCTCAAATAATTTTTCATATAATGTTTTATTTTTAAGCATAGTTTCATTTTGATCCGTCAAACGGTATGGCTTGTATTGCTCTCACAAGCTTTGAGATTGAATTATAAGTCAAAACTTTTACATTTTATTGAAAAAAAAAATATTTCCCGTTGTTTTAAAATTATAAATATATTTTTCGTTTATTGCATTTGTAACTTCAAAGATAATGCCAAAATGTTAAAACTCTAGAGTTAGCAGTTTCGGAGAAAAAATGTTTTCGAAAAAACGGTTTTGGGCAAAAAAAAGTGACTTTTTCGTCATGCATAATTCTTCCCAAACAATAGGGATCTTCTACCACGTCACAGTGAATTACTGTGTCACATTTTTAGGCAACTAAAATCAAGTTAACAATTAACTTAACAAACATTTTGTTGTTAAAGGTTTTCTTTTTAGTTTAGATAATTTAGATAATAGGAGAGGTGCTGAAAAAAAGATGCAAGCCAAATTTCCAAAAATTGACCCAGCTCTTTTTCGTTTCAGGCATTAAAAGTGTTAGATGTGGCTTAAAAAGATTTAGATTAAATAAATATTGAACTCCAAGATAATATTTTGCGAGAGAAAATTGAACTTGTTATCATTCACGTCTATAATTTGGTAAATTATTTAGTAAGAGAAATATTTGTAACAGATACTTTAACATATTCAAATGATTGCAGGAGAAATGGACACAGTAATTCTATGAAAGTCTATAATTTTGCATTGCCAACTGTTATTGGTGCTTTTATTTTTTTTTTTATAGCAGCTGTTAAAACTGCTTTTAAGGTAACCAAGCAATAACTTCCCTCATTATAGTCATGTGAATTTTGTTAGTGTTATCGGTGTTTATATTTAGAGATGCAGCAAAAGCAGTCGCAAAGTCAGAACATTGATCGTCGTATAAGAGAGTTACTGGAAAATGGCAACAATAAGAAAGCTATTCAAGAAGTAGACAAGTGGCTGAAAAAAGACCCAACTCTTTTGCGTTTGAAGGTATTAAAAGCGTTAGCCTTAGGAAGAATGGGTAGAGGAAATGAGAGTTTAGTTATTTTAGAAAGTGTTAAGAAGCAAAATCCTACTGATGAATTAACTCTCCAGCCAATGACGATTTGTTATTCTGAACTCAACAAGTACAATCTTATTTCTGACCTTTATAATGTGGTGAGAGCTGTTGATCCTAATAATGAAGAGGTTCTTATTCAATTATTTTTGTCTTACGTTCTTGTATCTGATTACAAAAAACAACAACAAACTGCTTTAGCTCTGAATAAACTAAGGCCCAAGAGCCAGTATACTTTTTGGGCTGTAGTAAGTATGTTATTACAAGCTGTACCTGTTGAGGACTTGATTGAGTATTGTCGCTACCCTTTAAGTGAATTTAAGAAACCGTCTCTGAAGCAGAATAAAAGTTTAAAGGAATCAAATCCTGTAGTTCTTCAGTTTGCAGAACGTATAGTTGAAAAGTTGATTAAGGAAGATAAATTTGAGCAGCAGTTTGAAGTACAGTTAGCCTTAGTTGTTATGGAAATATTAGAAAAGTATGAAAGAGCTTTAGAAATACTTAAAATATTAGAAAATAAACTAAACTGTACATATGTTATTAAGAAAAAAGCAGACATACTTATAAAAATGGGGCATTGGAAGGAAGTGAGTGTTATTATAAAGGACTTGCTTTCTCGTGAGCCAGATTCCTGGTGTTTAATTCAATTTTATATCGAATCTGTGTTTCAGTTTATTGATTGTGAAGATTCCAAAGCGGATATAAATTTTGTTGTTTATGATGTTAAGCGCTTCATCGAGGAATTGATTAATTCTAACCAGGTGATGCTTCTTAGAGGCCCATATTTAGCCAGATTACACTTTTATATTGTTTTAATTGAAAAGAAGTTGAATGTTTCGGAAATTTTAGGTGATTTCGTTGATTTACTACTGTCATATGTTAGTTTGTTTGGTCATCATGATTGTTGTTCTCAAGATCTTGCCCCATATATACCTTACCTTTCTCGGAATGATTTAATACGATTTTTGAATTCTGTTTGGCTAAACGCTTCCCCAGGAAAAGGGGAATATCCTTTAAATAAAAAACAAATGGCTCATTGCCTAAACAATTTAGAATTGACTCGAATATCAGCACTTTTTGAAAGAATGTCGAAGGAAGATAAAATTACATTAATATCATTCCTTATTAAACAGTTCGTTCATGCTCAGAAGTTCCATACTCCAAGCATATCGTCAACAGAAACCAGATCATGTGATAGATATATATTACTGGCAGCTTATTATTTTTACGACTTGTGGGTCCAAACCACCGATCATAACTACTTGATTGAAGCCCTTACGATCTGTAAGTTTGGTTTGAAATTCAGCCCGTTAAATAAGCAGTTCAAAGTTTTAATTATAAGATTTAGTCATTTATTGGGCGAATTTAATCTTGCTAGTGAAGCCTTCAATGACTTGGATATCAAACATATGCAGTATGATTCCTTGGGATATATTCATCTGTGGCCTTGTTTAGCTATGGGAACATCTTCTTATGCTGGAGAACTGTTATCGTTATCAATTAAATTTTACGTAAGTAATTACAGGCATAGCTCAGAATATATCAGTCATGCATACAAATGTAATGTATATACACATATACCAGAGTTTATAAACATGAGGGAGTGCCTCAATAATTCAATTCATTGTAAACTAGTCAAAATAGAACATGCTCTATTACAACTCTTCCAATGCAATACAATGACTCAAGCAAATCAAATAATAAATGATTCGGAAAATTCTTGGATTTTAGAAGAATTCCACTGGCCGCATATATTTGATAATAGAGATTTCAATGTTCTTTGGGATATGAATTCAAGTGAACAACAGTTGAAAGGAGATGATATTCAAATGTCAATGAGCCATGACTTAGCACTTGTCAAACTCAGGCTTATACTTCTCAAAGGGATTTGTTATGCTGCGAATTTAACCTCAAACTCTAGCAATCCTGTTGAAGTTTCACAAAATAAATCCGAATCTAATGATGACAGTGCGAATTTATATGATAGTGCTAGTGCTGAAAATTCTAAATTGTTTGTAATGTACGACTTCAATAAATGTTCCCACTTATTACGTGATTTATGCGAAGAATTAAAGGAAGCAATGAATGTATTAAAATCATCACCGCCTTCTGAATTACCTAGTAACTATATTAATTTTCCCTCATTTTCAAGACTGACTCTTATGATCCAGTATAACTATTTTAGTTTAATTATGTACGAACTTAATTTTCTGACTGGTATTCTACAAACAGGTCAAGATTGTGATCCCGATATCCTTCAACATAATTTCAACTGTATTTTTATTTATTTCGAACAATTTGTGTGTCGTGTTTCAGATATTACTTGTGCTATTAACCCTATAAAAAGGTTAAATGTACTTCACGCAATTTATATCTATGTCGAGTTATTTTCATTTTCTAGCATCATTTTAAATGCTTTGGAAAGTTTTATACAAGAAAGTAAGCCAATAACGAAAAAAGGAAAAAAGAAGAAAACTCCACCACCCAAAGAAGATTGTGATACCAAATGGAAAGAAGAAATGATAAAAGATTTTCGTGAGTGTCTCTTGTCTAGCCTGTCTCGTATAAGGTTATTTTTGGTTACAGAAGAAAAATCATGGAATGAAAACCCTTGTTCTCAAACTTCTTTTACTTCAGTTACATTGGATCCAGATCAAAGTGAACATTTAACTTCTCTTGAAAGAATGTACGAGAATGTTGTAGATTCAGTGAATCAAAGTCAACGCGTGTTACTTTCTCATTTAGTAAAATTATTGAATGAAAAAGGCAAACGTCTTTCGTGCTGATGATTCTTATTTCTTTTAGCTAATATAAAAACTATTTAGATAAGGTAGGTTTCAATTTTATCGTTTGTAAATAATTATGAGTCCATTTGTACCTATGTATATTTTTATTGTGTTCATAGTTCGTAGGGACAGTTTGTTTAGTTTACCTTGACTCTGCTTGTTCGTGGCTATCCACAGCTTTATTCCTGAAAATCTTTAAAATGTTGAGCATTTTGTAAACTCATCCTTGTCAGTTTTTTTTCATATTACTTCTTGAATGTTTTTTCGATTCTTGTAAAAATGATTTCCTGTATTTTAGACTCTCCAGTTACTATTGAAGAAAATTAAGATACATGTTAAAAATGTGAATTGTATGAGACAATAATTATTTTGAGATTTATAATTCATTAAATTGTTAAAGAAATAGTGTTTTTTTTTTTAAAGTCAACCTCATCTTTATTGTTATTGAATAATCAAACCACAATATGAAATGGGAAAACAAGACTAAGATCTTTCAGTCGTAACAAGCGGTTTTCGTCAAAAACTCAACTGAAACCATCTGATGAGGGGTTGAGAAGAGTGGTATTTTAAAAGGATGAAAGGGCAGGAAATGACTTATGTCCAGAAAGGGATGTTTGGGGAAACAAAGGAGTACAGTAAGCAAGAGTAAAAAACTATCCGCTAGCTGTCAACCCTCTTAGAAGAGGCTATTTATTGCCCTCGTGACGAAAGTATCCAGTTTGAAGGGACCGTTACTAATGTTTATAATATTTGATTTATTAAATTTAATTAGAGACGATTTAATGATATTTTTTAACAACATTGATTTTTCATAGGTAATAAATTTAGCTCCTGTCCAATCAATATGATGATTTTCATTGTTTATATGCAAGAATAAGGCACTACTTTTTTCCTGTCTACTTACGTTGTGTTGGTGTTGTTTTAAACGTGTCTTTAAAGATTTACCAGTTTGTCCAATATACATTTTATAGCAATTTTTGCACAGAATTTTATAAATACCACCGGACTTCAATTCCTTGGGAGAGATTTTTATTAACATATTGCCCACGTTATTACGATTAGAAAACACTATATTAAAATCAAATTGTTTGGCTAATCTTGGAAGGGGGTCCAATGAATCATGATACCGTAAAATTATAGAATTTGACAATGAATGGGGCTCTATTGAAGTATTAGAGAAAGTTTTTTTTTAGCACCCTTCAAAGCTAAATCGATATAAGAAGAGGGGTATTTTAATGATAGGGCAATTGACCTAATGTTATTAATCTCTTCATTAAGGAATTCAGGAGAGCACACTCTTAACGCCCTCAAAAACATATTCTAAAAACAGAAATTTTAAGTTTTTTTTTTTTTTTTTGGATGGGAAGAATAAAAGTGAACATATGCAAGTACATTGTTATTGAAGTATGTACGTACCAATATTGAAGTACTTTATCAATATTTAATGTGTAGTCAATACACCAGAGCAGACTTCAAATTTTGGAAGCGCTGTGTATAAGAAAGAATAAATCAAACCATTAGCTTCTCAAGAATTTTAAAACTGCATGCTAGAACACAAAATTCTAACAAGCCCGATTAAGTTCAAAGTGTTTAATTGTTTTAGTTAATAGGCAACCTGGAACATCAGAACTTGTTAAAACCTGTATAAAATCTAACGCAATGTTAAGATATATAATAATTGGGATAATTTTTCTTTGCTTTTTAGTTTATTTCTATTCTAGTCATTGCTCCTTGAAGATGGTGAAAACTGACCGAAACCTTGGAACACTATTTTGTATTTCAAGTTTTTTAGTAACTTGTATTAGCATAATGGATATTCATAATAAATCATTTTATGAGTTGTTACACATCTTACCTGAAAGGTGGAATACCAGTGTTAGTAAACTAGAAAAATTAACCCGTAAAGGAATAAGAATGAAAATTGGCATGCTATTTAATAAGACGTGTTTGAACGAAGGCCTGTTCTCAAAATGCACAATAATAATGCTTTGTTTCAACATATTAATTTAAACAATCACTCCATTAAATATTACCAAAATTTTCAAGAACCCCTTCCATGAGCTTCAATTGAAAATGCCAAACAACTTTTGGCGAAACGTCGGCATATAATCAGGAGTTGATTTTTTATGGCCAAAATCCTCAAGAACCACTTCTGTATATTTACTACTATTAGTGATATTCTTGTCTAAAAATAAAATTATTAATTTTTCTATATTCCTTCTCTATCTCATATTAAAAGATTATATTTATTGTTATTAATATATAATTGTATCTATTCTTATTATTATAAATATTGATACAAGTATCGACCGTGGAATAGAAACAAAACTAAAGTTTATCGGGACTTTATATATATATATATATATCTTTAAATTACACAAAGCACGACACAGAAAAAGAATAAAGAGAACACTTACAGAATTCAATATTTCGAACTGTTGTTCGTCATCAGTAGACTAGAAGAGAGGACGAACAACAGTTCGAAATATTGAATTCTGTAAGTGTTCTCTTTATTCTTTTTCTGTGTCGTGCTTTGTGTAATTTAAAGTTTTATAGTCCTTGTGGACCGTTTCTTATATTTAGTATATATATATATATATATATATATAATATAACAGATTCAATAATATATCGACCGTTTGATAGAATAGGTGTGTTCTCTAATCGGGGTTCGGTCAATTTTCCAGGATAAAAAAATCAAACTCTCATTGCCAACGTTTCGGTTTTATTTAAAACCTTTTTCATAGGCAGAAATATGAATTTTTTAACTAAGAAAAGAAATTTACATTATTGTTCCTTTAAATAATATAAATTTCATTTTCTTAGTTAAAAACTTCTTCCTTCTGCCTATGAAAAAGGTTTTAAATAAAACCGAAACGTTGGCAACGAGAGTTTGATTTTTTATCCTGCAAAATTGACCGAACCCCGATTAGAGAACACACCTATATATATATATATATATATATATAAAATTGTTACAATAACACGGGATATAAATATTCAGGTAACTCATCACAAATGATTTTAGATAATCGTGGTGACGATTGAAATGAAAATGAAAGACCTCAGGGCGATTATCTTCAATCTTTTATGGCGAGTTACCTGAATATATATATATATATAAAACTAAAGTTATCGGGACTTGGTCAGTTCTTCAGGTTCAAATTAAACTCTCATTGTCAACGTTTCGGTTTTAATTTGAACCTGAAGAACTGACCGAGTCCCGATAAACTTTAGTTTTGTTATTATAATAATATATATATATATATCAATGATCTAACCACAATAAGAAATGGGAAAACAAGACTAAGATCTTTCAACCGTAACAAGCGGTCTTCGTCAGAGTCAAAAACCCAACTAAACAAAAACCCAGTTGGGTTTTTGACTCTGACGAAGACCGCTTGTTACGGTTGAAAGATCTTAGTCTTGTTTTCCCATTTCTTATTGTGGTTAGATCATTGATTGTTGTTTCACGTGTTTATGTGAAATCTTTATATATATATATAACCAATTAATTATATAAAGTTCGAAATAAGTAGAAATAATCAAATGGAGTTATATTACTTTATTTTTTGCAGAACTAACTTTTTTTAAATTAAATTTTAATTGTATATTAATTTGAAAAACTCACTTTTTATAGTTTTAGTGGTATTATTTAATTAAAAATAATTTTATGCTAATTAGTAAAGATGCCTTTCATTTTTTTTTTACATTACTATAATGTAGTAAACTATTTGACAATTTACTTTTGTTTGTCATCATTTTATTAGTTATAATTTAACGCAAATAATAAAAAAAAAAATAGAAGGTAAGTTTTAAATTGTATACTAACCTTCCTTTTGATGTGCAATATTTATCTTATTTCTTCTTTATTTTCAAACACTTAGTGACGTGCGGTCAGGGGAGGCAAGTGAGGACGTACCTCGATGTCATGAAGAGAAAAAAAATGTAAATTGAAAAAAGTAAATGTAATTATTGTATTTATCCTTTGATTTATACTATAAAGTTATTTTGTTTCTAACTAAACCAGTTTTAAGGTATTTTTTATTCGATTTTTTCATATTTATCGTTTAAATACTGAGAAGAGACGTGCGGTGAGGCACCAAGCGGCTGAGCCTCACCAGGGATTGCGGGATGACTCGGCTAACTGTGCTGTACGCTGTACGGCAGTGAGCCCTTATTAATTGCTCGCTATTAAAATGTTCAGATACATTTACTATATAAACTACATATCTATAATTTATGTTTTGTCGAAAACTGTATGTGTATGTAACGTGTTTCTTGTGCTGAGTGATCATAAAACGGCTGCAAAGGTGCCGGGTGAGGAACGCAGTTCCCCTGCCTCACGCAGGAGGCGCTAGTGAGGTGATTGCAGACAGAAGCCAAAACATGAAGAACATTTTTTGTCTGTTCTTTATTATTATATGCAGTTTTTTTGTTCATTTGATTGCAGATCGGATTGTGATGAAGTCTGTGCCTCACCAGCCATGAACCTCACCGAAGTCAGTGCCTCACAAGCCATGAACCTCTCCGAAGTCAGTGCCTCACCAGCCATGAACCTCACCTCACATCACTGCAAACACTTATACAAATACAAAAATATTTTTTTAACGCTAGTGCGCTCTCATCGGTTGACTCTTCATTGCTTCATTCGCGCTCCGTTCTTCGACGTGAGGAGATCTCTCTCACTTCGTTCGAATATTTCGAACTGTTGTTCGTCATCAGGAGTAGACTAGAAAAGAGAAACACTAAGTCACCACACACAGGAAGGCAGTGACTTTTGACTCCTTAATAAATCATTGGTAGTATTTTAATACAAAATAAGAACTCATTAATTGTGCTATAAGTAATTGTATAGTATTTACTCATACTGGGGTAAATGGATATTACAAAGTCCTGTCGATGAACACAAAGTGAGAGTTTGAATTTAAGAAAAAAGAACACAAAAACTTGTTTTGTGTGGCGACTTGAATTATCAATTTGGCCCAATGTATACAAAAAAATAACTAGAAATTTAATTATTTTACATACGCGAAAGCTCCTAGTAATATATATATTAATGAAACAGGTATTGTTTTCTTGACCACAATTACTAATAAACACTTTTTTCTTCTTCTCGGAATTTTGGTCAGGGTTAATATATGGAATCACCTTTTCAACCAACGTTTCGTCTTTATTTTAAGACATCCTTAGGGCTATAAACAGACAAAAACAATGGACATTTGTCACATCTACTTTACATTCATCATAAAAAAATCAAAAAAACTTACTCAAGGCTAGCTTCAAAAGTTTTTTTTTTACTGATTTGCTGATTGTTTTATTAACCCTGACCAAAATTCAGAGAAGAAGAAAAAAGTGTTTATTAATAAAAAAAAATATATAGGCTGTATAGCCGCATGTATTTTCTTTAATGAAATAACGGTTATTCCCATCTGTCGGCCACTGAAATCTAACCTAATATGACAATGATAATTACTACTTTGGCTTTGCTGTAGAGAGGCAGGTGCTTCGGGAAACTCAACAAACCATTGAAAAACTTTTGCCGCTTTACCCATCAAAAGTGCTGAGCTTCTTCGAGGCGTTGAAGCTTCAAATAATAATAATAAAAAAAAGAAAATGAAAAAATCCAGAGGCGGGAAGACTATGGCCTACCGGCCAGATGTAGCTAGTTTTCCTTTTTCATCCGACTCTACCTAAGATTGAGAATTGCTCAAAATATACATCGTACTTGTAAGAGCAATCATTTTGTCTTTACCTGTAGTACCTGATCATTCCAGTTATGCATCACACTTGATTTTACCACGCCTGTGCCCTCTCGTATCAATCTGCTACTCTTTTGAACTCAGGTAGTTACAGCTGATATTATAATATTAATAAAACTCAAATAACTAACCTGTACTGATCCACGTAAGACGATGATTGTTTTATTATAAGAATTATTTTCTTGCTCCAAGAACGACTCACTTTAATAGATGCTTTGTGTAATACGATACTCTTGATAATAAGCATCATTAAATCACGTGAGTTGTTGTATTGTCAGAAGTACTTGTCATCTTACATAAACACTTGTCTATAGAACTCAAAGTCATGAAAGCAACACATCAAAATAAACCACAAAGACATCAATCAACCAACTCACAACCAAATCTCGAGAACATGTTGAAGAAAATATTTAAATTTGTATTATCATCTATCAAATAACACATGTAGTTTGTGTAGGTTTATGTTTGGAAAATCATTCATTCAACCGCAATCTACTAAAAAAAACACCACAACATGAATTCAAAATACGCTAAATTGTGTTATTCTTTAAAAAAATATTTCTTATTATCACTATACTTTAAAGAAACTGATGAACACAACTAAATGTACATTTTAGTTACTTAGAAATTTAAAGGACTGAACTCAAATGTTCTAAAAATTAAAAAAATCTTTTATTTACAAATAACTAGTCATTTGTTTACAACATCTTTAATTCTAACATAGCGCAATCAGTTATTATGTGGTATTTACTCATTGTAGGGTAAAAAGCTAATGAAATAGTCTCCACATAGAAAAATTTAATGGTATAAACAACGCGTTTCGAACACGTAGTGTTCTTCTTCAGGCATTAACTAAGTGTGAGTGTCTGTGGCACCAGTTGTACCTGAAGTTAATGCCTGAAGAAGAACATTATGTGTTTGAAACGTGTTGTTTATACGATTAAATTTTTATACGTGGGGACTGTTTCATTAACTTTTAATTTTTTACTCTACAACAACATATTTACAAAAGGTGCATTTCGTTTTTTAAAAATCTTTAAAGGAATAACATTAAGAAACCTATATATATACAAAACAGTAATGAATTGTCGACTGTGGGACAGATATGTTACGTAAAAAGGATAAATCGGGATGCGGTCAGTTTCTTCCACTTCCAATCAAACTCTCATTGCCAACGTTTCGATTTTATTCAAAATCTTTTTCAAAGGCAAAAGTAGGAATATTTCTAAATGAACAAACTATTACAAATTACATGTACACATTACAGTAATGTAATTTGTAATAGTTTGTTCATTTTCAAATATTCCTACTTTTGCCTTTGAAAAGGATTTTGAATAAAATCGAAACTTCAGCAATGAGAGTTTGATTGGAAGTGGAAGAAACTGACCGCATCCCGATTTATCCTTTTTATGATATATATATATAAGTGTTGTTAAAAAGCACAGCGGCTTCAGCATTAACAATCTTCTTAGAAAGATGTTCTATTTGCCTTATTATTTTCTTGTAATTCACTGGTAGCTCAAAAATTAATCTACGTAGATTTATTTTTGAGCTACCAGTGAATTACAAGAAAATAATAAGACAAATAGAACATCTTTCTAAGAAGATTGTTAATGCTGAAGCCGCTGTGCTTTTTAACAACACTTGTTTAAAAGAAGACTTTCTGCCAGTATACACCAATATATATATATAGTGTTAAAAACATTTAATATGAAATAATAGATTGTAAAAAAAACCAGCATTTATAAGTCTTATTTTTTTTAATATTTCTCTAACATGGTAATCTATCAACAAGATACGTAGAATCATGAAAGTTTATATTGATCAATCGTAACCAAGATTAGTATTTTTAAACTAAGCATATCTTAGTTATTAATAACCTTAAATATATATCTCAATTACTAATAACTTTAAGTACATCTTAGTTATTAATAACCTTAAATATATTATAGTAACCAATAACCTGAAATATATAGAAAAATAAGCTTTCTATGATTTAAATAAACATTCTATAATATTTTTATTTAATTTACATCTAAAATAATAATAAATTCAAGTAATCTATAAGCTGTAGTAAGTATATTCCTAGAGCAGGTATGAGAAATAGACAGTGAATGCACCAAACGACATTTTGAATGTTTTAGTTTGTTTATTCCAGCTTTGATTCATAGCCAAACTTTTACATAGGGTTTTAGATGCGGCATAAATCTCTTGTAACCTGACGTCTACTTCTCTTACATATATATCATTGTTCCATATATATGGCTGTTATATACTCATAATATTAAATTAAACAAAATAAATAACAATACTTGATAAAGCTCCATCAACTGTACTCACCTAATGTGACCTTTGAGGTTATTTTGATTTTAAATCCTGTGAGTTAAATTTGTAACTGAGAGCAGCAGCGTATTGCTCAAATTGAAATCAATCAGTAGCGAACTCGTTTTAATTTTAATAAGTTTTATGATTGAACATGCTTGTACACATCATCATTCCGAAACGAATCTATTGGGCAAATTTTCACGAAATTCCATTTCCCCTGATTAATCAAGCATATCTATAACCTGAAAGCAGATTAATGAGAGGAAATAACATTACTTAAAAAGGATATTCACAAAACATGGAAATAATTAAAAAAAAAAGCATTACTTGAGGTTTAATTCATGTTTACCTCAAGGAAGGTTATGCTCCACACCAAATCACAGAAAGCGCCACGTAACGCGCATGCGTTGTAACTTGTCCTCCCTGCTCCAAGTAGTTTCAAGTTTATTTTTCTTTTTTAATTGATAAATATACAATGTAAGGCAAAATGATCTGACTTATTTGTTGGTTTAATACAATCCAATTAAAAGTAAAGAAACAAAAAAGTGTTTTAATTTTCTAATAGTATATATAATGCCATTCTGTTTCTTTTGGTTTTAAAAACTAAGTCAATCAATTGGGATACGTTATTGTCCACACACTTTTCAAGGCGTTTACAAAAGTTGTTTATAACTCGGCGGGTCATTCATGTGGAATGACAGTAATTCCTAGAAGATTTGCATCTTTAAGTTGTTCAATATATGGTAAAAAGATTTCACATAAACACGTGAAATAACAATCAATTATCAATATGTGGTATATTGAGGGCTATTACTGCAAACCTTTGACTTGAGGTATCTCCAGAGAAAAAAAATCATCCGGTTTAAAACAGGTGAACCAATTGGGCGGGTCAAACAATGTCAAACACGCAATGATATGAAATGACCAGAAAACATTTCCCTCAAAATCTTTATCGTACGTCGAGAAGTGTGGACTGTTGTCCCTGTTGAAACCAAACATTGTCTATATCATGGAGCATATTCAATTTTGGCCCGAGAAAAAAGTCTCTAGCACCTCACAATATCGATCAGAATTCACAGTCACTGTAACATTGTATTCTTCAAACAAGTACAGACCCCATATACCGAATTCTTCCACAGCACACCATATCCATGGTATAAAAATGTCATTATATGTCCTTTTCAAAAATAACATCACTTTTTTGGTTCTTTACTTTATTTGCCTTTTATTAAACTTACAAATGTGTCATATCATTTTGCCTGACCCTACATAAAAGTTTTCGGTAAATCTTATTTTCCTTGCAATTAAACTCTTTACCAGTTAAATATATCCTTTTAATTAATAATTCATAAAAAACTGTTTCTTCAAATAAGGAAATTTGCTCGAACTTATGTCGTTTCTAAACATTTAAATGTGAGCGAACACTTTCTTCCATTAAACCTATTAGACACAAAAAAACGAAATGTCAACTGAACGATTTAAATTTGAGGAACTTTTGTTATGAAAAAGAAATTTAACTGTAACCATAAAAAAAACCTAAAAGTTTCAGTTTCAAAGTAGGCAATGATTATCTGTGTTGGTATCAAAACAAAACATTCCCTTTTGGCTGGTTACTAATGCTGACATTGGATGACAGGTGTTTATTTACAAGTAGACAGATTAAGTGTCGTCTGACGCATCACCTTTCGCATGAATAAATTAACGCTCGACAGTAAACAGGCAATCATCATTGATCTAAACGACAGACACAACTCTAATATTTACAACTGCCTAAAATTTTAAAATAGATTAATTTTTTGTTTGCTTTACGGATGAGAATCATTTACATGCATGAGAAGACTTGTTTTCCTTGTTGTTGAATATTCACATGAACCGCAGTGATAAGTCTTTTTAAAGTGGACATTATTAATATGATTCAGTAAAGTTCTTTTGTTGGCAGTAGCAAAATCACAACGATCACAAGTCAATGATTTCTCTAGATGTATATTAGTGATGTGATTAAAAAGAGATCTTCTGTTAGTTGTTATAAAATCACAGTGTTCACAAACAAAAGCTGTTTCTGATGGGTGCGCTGTTGTTCTATGCGCATTGAATTCAACTCTATCAGCTGTTCTGAAATCGCAGGTTTGACAACCATACAATCTATCTCCTAAATGAGACTTTTCAATGTGTTTCATTAAATAGTGTTCTTTTACAGTACTATATGAACAGGATAAACACTGATATTTGTCTTTAGTACTTTTCGCCTGTTCTGTATGACTTCTTGCTTTGTGCCTGTTCAAATGGCAAACGTGGGCAGTTTTAAATTCGCACAAAGAACAACAATACGGCTTTAATCCTTCGTGAACAGATTCCTTGTGTTTACTGATATCCCGCTGATAATTGGCCGAATAATCGCATAAGTCACACTTAAAAGGTCGAAACTTCATATGAGCTATACTGCTATGCCTTTCCAAAAGAAGTTTACTTTTTGTACATAAACCGCAAATGTCGCAAGTGAATTTTTTAATACGATTCGTTTTTTCAACATGAACTGTTTTAATATGTCTCTTCAGTGTGCTTCCACGAGCAGCAATATACCCACAATCATCGCAAGAATACACCCTTTTACCATAATGAACAAGGTTTTTATGTTTAATCAACTCTGATTTATTACAAGCAACCATTTCGCATAAATTACATTCCAAAGATTTCTCACCCATATGATGAACTTCAAAATGCCTTTTAACATTACCTTTTGTGGCTGCCCTATAGTCGCAGATTTCACATTTAAGCGGTTTCATTAACAAATGAACAACTCTGATATGCTTGTTTAAATAACTGTTTTCTGTTGTTGCATAATCACAGGAAGGGCATTTGAAAGGTTTCTCTCCAAGATGACTGCCTAAAAGGTGTCTTTTCAGAGAATTCTTATTACCAGTTCTGTAATTACAATCGGAACACTTGAATCTGCCATGAACTGATGCTGCGTGGCGCTTGAAGCCGATAACAGTTTCACTTCGAAAGCTACACTCCCTGCATAGCAGCAAGCCACTTTCATCGACTGGCTCATCGCTCCAAACTCCAGGAGTACCTACAAAAACAAAATACGTTAATACAATAGTATAACACAATTGAACTTATCATGCTCATGAAAATTGAATTTTAATTTCTAATTATTCTATAGCAGCCATTATCAACCCCTCAGGGGTACAAGAGGAAAACTACTATTTCGAGGGTTCACGTATACCAAAAGTTAAGAACCACTGCTATCTATAAAATATATTTTTAATTTATTATTACATACAACTACCCTTAGAGGGGTAACAAGTAATAGTGATATATGATACATAAAAGTGAAATAAAGTGGAGGAACCACCCAATGATAGTATTCCATATACATAGATTGTTCACATGACTTGCAACTAGTCTTGACAGTCAGCATTTTTTGAGTAGATCTCGAGGCCAACATCTTTTTAACCTAAATCTATATAAATGAAAGAACAGTTTTGTCTCTACATTGCTTAAAACTATACTCATTTCAAGTTATCTTTACGTTTTCTAAATTAAAGAAACAAAAACCACCTTTTGGAAAAATTTCTGTTTGTTCGCAAAATTTTGTAACAAGTAAACTTAACCTGTTTTGGTATTATTTAGCGCACCCAGCTTATTCAGCCATATATCGCTGAAAACAACAACAAAAACAGACTGATGCCTTTTTTACGTGAAAGCTCTTTTGCCGCATCTCGGGAGCTACAAGCTCTAGCCTAGGATAGAGGCAAACAAAACCTCCGGGATACGCCCGAGGTGGACGACGCGGAGGCGAGCTTCTACGACCCTACATCATAAAAAAATAAATATTTATTTATTCACTTCAAGAGTGAGCTCCAGACCTTCTACCCGTCGCTCATGATCAAGTTCTGGTTCCAGCAAGACATAGCAAGTTCTCACACCTCAAACCTATCCCGAGATTGACTGAAAGAGAACTTCGGAGGCCGAGTGATCAGTCTCAAGACTGATTTTGAGTGGGGCTCCCCATAGCCTGGACCTAAGCCCTCCGCATATTTTTTTGTTGTTTGGGGCTATCTTAGGGACTGAGTCTACGCAGGGAGACCCAGAACCATCACGGAACTCAAGGTAGCCATCAGGGAGGAGATGAGAGCCATTACCAATTCAGTCTGTAAGAACGTCATGGACAACTTTGTGCTGTGCCTCAAGAAATGCACGGAGCTAAATGGAAGCCATCTAAAACACATGCTGTAGAACGGAGAAAAAAGCCCAAAGACCTTAGTGTTTTGAATATAAGTTATAACCAAACATAAGTTATGACCAAAGTTTCATTTCATTCGGACAAAACACTAAGAAATACTACTAATTAGAGTTGGGGCCCCGTGTTTTTTTTTTTTTTTTTTTTGTCACCCTGTAGTAGATATGGATATCCAGACGACATGACAGGGGCCTCTTATTCTACATATTAACCAAATAGCCGTCAGTATACAAATATATTACTGTTACTTCATCTGTAGCAGTGGTTCATATGAACTTCAAGGACCCACAGAGCATTGCTAGGGGGTCTATAGTATAGTATAGTCTATGGAGAAGTATAGTATTTTGAGGGCTCATGGTATATGGCTAGTATACCATTTACATATGCATATCAGCATACTATAACCAAAAATATATAAAAATGTAACGAGCTGACCGTTAAATCCTCCCTAATCAAGTTATTTAAAAATAGGGAAAGCTAGCTCAGTGGTTACGTGCTCGCCTCTGAACTGATAAGACCGGGGTTTCAAATCCCCACCTGGCCCTCGATTTATTCACGCGGGAGGTGAATAAATCTGAGCACGTCGTCCATCGGAGAAAGGACGTTAAACCGTCGGTCCCGAGCCTGTACGATGTCAGGTACTCTTTAAAGGATCCCTACACTAAATACATTTGAGTTAGGCAAAATTTAGGACTCCCACTGTAGAATCAATCTTCATTGTGTGGTATCACAAAGGGCCAACTCGGCCTAAGTGTGTTCCCTTGTGGGACTACCACTGCAACCTAACCTAACCTATTTAAAAAATATAATTTTGTATATAGATTTTGTGTAAACAAAATGTGTGAATAATATTGTTCGATACAGTAAAAAAAATTTGATATCATATTAAAAATTACAATAAGTTGTACCGTATTATATTATTGAAACATAACGTAAAATATTCTCGTCACTTCGTTTTATTAAAACTTTAAAATGTTCTATTACAATTTTTTTTCTAGAGTGTACTTTAGGAGCCCCAGCGTTTACAGAGATGGACCTTTACACAGAGGTTATAAGGGTTTCCCTACTCTCCAGTAGGGATTTTGGAGTCATTTCTTTTTCTTAAATGACAACTCATACTTATATTACAGTAATGTTTCTTTCAATATAAGTTTAATTAGTTCTTGCTATATTCCTGGTTTGGGAGAAGACCAAACACTTCTTTGAGTCTAATAAATAGACATTCTTTACCTGAAATTATCAATTAATACAAAATCAATCCATGTTTACATTTTGAAATAATTAAAACAAATTAGTTTTATAAACATTTTGGCCATTGTTGATTTGTCAACTCTGGGGCTCCTAAATTCCCTCTGTTCCTAAATTCAAAACCTGTCTTTAACAATATATTTCAGCATACTTTATAATGTTTAATAAAAAAAATACGTTGTTATTGTGTTAAAAAGATATTTCTGTTTCCATATGATGTAAATGTAAACGAAAATTATTTCGAAGTTAACACTTTTTATATTCCTAAAAAAAAATATTTGTTTGAAAATTGATACGGGCATACTTATGTTTAATAAGTATCCCGAGGAGCTTGATTGTAAAATAACCTAAGATCATTCAAAGACTAAGAACCTCTGTGTAGATGTTGGTCAGAAAGAAAAACACTAATCACCAACGTTTCGTCAATATTTATTGTCATTTTCAAGGCTATAATAAACAATAAATGTCAAAATAACTTAGAGGAAATTGCTTTGGATAAAACAGTATTGAAAATAATTACCATTACTTTGAATTCGAAGGTTAACTATAAAGCAAATCGGAAAGACAATCCAAACTGGACATATACAAGTCCAAAATCGAAGAAGAGCAAACTACAGAGTAAAGAAACACTTACAAACTAAAACCTCCCAAGAGAAATAGAAATAAGTATACCAAACACGTCCAGGGTTTGAGATGGTGGTTGTGTGTTATTCTTCTTTGATTTTAAACAACCAATTTTAAATTAACATTTATTAGAATTAATTTAAAGTATCAGCCCAATTCAAGGTAATTATATTTTAAATAGGGGTTTTTTTTTCCAAACAAATGTCCTTTGTTTTATTCTGACATCTATTGTCAAAGTCTTGAAAATGTCAATAAACACTGAAGAAATGTCAGTCATAAACTGACTAGTGGTTTTCTTCATGTCGAACATCTTCACAATATTTTAGACTAATTACTAAACTACGTGGTCGAAAACGGTACAACTTATTGTAATTTTTTTAATGTGATGTGAACTTTTTCTTGAATCCAACAAAATTATTCACAGATTTTCTTTACACAACATCTACAAACAAAATTCTATCAATTAAAAACATGATTAGAAAGGAAAAGAAGCATTAAGTTATCTACACACAAATGATTTAATTACACAATGCAGCATTTCGTATAGTGTTCAAAGTCAGGTTGCATCTACAATACCAACACAACTAAGTATAACAATTTTAAATAAAGTTAAACAAAGGAAATAATATTAAATAAAAATGTTCATAAACATTTGTTTCCAATATAACCTGACAAACAAAATCCTTCCTTTATGAAAAACTTATCACTTCTTTTCCTCTCTAATCATGAGTAAATGGCATGATTTCATGGTTACCATGAGACATAAGGAATTTCTTGATCATTATATACTAATTAAAATGTTTAAAGATAAAAGTTTTCTGATAAAATCAGTAAAATATTGTAAGATTTCTTACCTGTGGCACATCCTTCCGTACTTAAATTCATTATTTCTTTTTTTTCTTCTAAATTTGTTTCAAACTTAAAAGAAGTCATAGCAAATAATGTACTATTTAGATTGTAATCAATTTTCTTATTCGCATTGCACTTTCTTTTTACATTTCTCCTAGTATCACATAAAACACTTTCTTCTTTCTTCTCCACTAGTTTACTATGACCAAAGTCTACATTATTTGAAAAAATGTTCATAACTTCATCCTGTAATTCTGTTTCATCGAAATTTTCCTTAAATCTAACAGAATTCTTGTATTCTTCACTATCTCTTATACAGTAATTCATGGCGGTATTATTTTCAGTTGGATTATCATTTTCAGGAGATTTAGGTTTGCTTAAATCTGGTTTATACTTTACACTAATAGTTATTTCTGGTTCAGGATAAGGGAATTCGTCCACAATGATGTCATCTTTTTCGTCACTATTATTAACTTTCAATCCAGTATCAGAAATTTCCATAGTTGAAGATGTAAGTCTGCAAAATACTTCTATTACTAGTTATTCTCTTCACATGATTAGTAGATTTAAAATAATTAACACTTCCCTTGTTTGAATAAATCCAATCTTTGATGAGTAAAAAAAAGAATTACTTCTTCATTGCTTTAAAAAGTAAAACTAAAACCTAGTTTTATCAAATAACAAAACTTAATAGTTTAGTAAGTAATCAAGAAAAATGGAAGAAACTGCATTCTTCCATATATACTTCAAAGAATGACCATAAATAAAGGGAAAAGTTTCTGATTGTAAAATTGTGTTCATATAAATTCACCATAACACCACTAATAAATATAATAGGTAAACTTTTAAGAAAACATAATAATATAGAATGAAACCAAGTCAAGTGAATAAACAAACATCTTCCATCTATTTAAAGCTATTTACATAGCCACGTGATGTTGAAAATAGCAGCATTTACTAAATTCACATAAAAATAACAAGCAATAGGACTCTAGGAACTTTCGTAACTGCATCAAGAATGTAACGACAAATGGGTTGACAGGTGTATCAGCTGTAATGCAATGTTTTAAAAAAAAATAAATATCCTTATTTATTTTTGATTATTATTTTTAGTTAAAAATGAAATAATAAAATAAGTTGAAATTGATTTTTTTATATTAAAATCACCTTAATTAAGAAGTTTAGAGTTTTTTAATATTTCAGTGTTAATGTCAAATATGATTTGTCCTTTTTAGCGGGAGAATTCAATACTACTTGTACTAAGAATAATTGGAACTTTTCTCAAACTGTCGAGTTCTTAATTTTAAATCATGGAGAGACCAAAATATGGTAGTTTAGAAGTTATTTTTGGTCCGATGTTTTCGGGAAAGACAAGTGAACTAATGCGAAGAATACGAAAATTTGAAATGTGTGGTTATAAGTGCACTATGATTAGATATAGTAAAGACAATAGGTATTCTTCTAACGAAGCTGCGTCCCATGATGGTTCTTTTTTTAGTGCTGTTTCCGCTTTGTTATTGTTTGATGTTCAAAATACTGTAATAAATAGTGATGTTATCGGTATAGATGAAGGACAGTTTTTCCAGGACATAGTAGAATTTTGCAAGCTCTATTTGAAATTGGGTAAAATTGTTATAGTTGCTGGCCTTGATGGTACTTTTCAAAAAACTGGATTTGGTGACTTTTTAGACATAGTGCCATTGGCAACAAAAGTTGACAAACTAAGTGCTGTTTGTATGTCATGTGGAGCCAAAGCAGCATTCACTAGAAGACTTGGAGATGAAACAGAAGTGGAAGTTATTGGAGGTGCCGATAAGTACATGGCCGTTTGTAGGGCATGCTATAAACTTGATTATATTGAAACTTATACACCATTTTGTACTTAGGTTTAGGTTACCATTGACGTTTTCATTTGTTAATCTAGCTATGAATGTTTTTCTTAATTATGGAGGCCTTTTAAAAGATGAAAATTAGGCCTTTATTTGATAAGCTTAAGTTAAATACAAATTTGATACCAAAAATAATATGTTTTAACTTATCGTCCTGTGATAATCGATTAAGTTATCAATTGATTGTAAATGAATTGCAATATATACTTAAAAAAGTGAATATGCTTGTAAAGATGATAGCTTTTGATCACTTCTGAACATTTATCCGTGTTCGCTAACTATGATTGTTTAAGAACATAAAGAGGATACAAAATTTGAATGAGAAAAAAAATGGTTTACAAAAACTACGATAACTCAAGTCATGCTATTAGTGTTTAATTAATAGATCAACTCTTTCCCCATTTTGTTACAATAAGAAAATAATAATTTCTTTCGTTTCCTGCAATTGTGTACCAAAAACCTACAGTTATTTAAAGGATGTTAGAATGTGTAATAGTTGGCATCTTTATGATTATAATATATTTTTATAAAAAGAAACCCTTTCTCAGAGTCTTCGCTGATTCCTTTTGTATATTCATAATGAAATAAGGTAACTTGTATTTCCATTGGATTAGTCTTGTAAAACTGAATAATATTTTACTGTTTAATATGTTATCACTGGTTGTGTGACAAATATGATCTACTGAGGTTTAAATTGTGATTTATGTAGTTTGCATATTTAGTACGGGTGCTGTTTGTATTAATTTGTAATCTAGTGCAAGAAATTAATTTTTTTTTAATTTCTGTACCAATTATGTAGTTTGCACATTTTGTTTGCTTTTATGTTTTTCTGGTAAATACATTCTTATTTGAAGTATTGTCTGACTTATTTATTGGTTCAAAGTATGCTGACACATTATATTTGATTTACACCTCATCTATAGAACACACAGAAATGAGAATGTTAAACAGCTATTATTAAAACTTAAAGTCAGGCATATTTTACAATGTCTCGACTGTAATCTTGCATGTTGAATTTATTATATACTATTAAAAATACCAAATTATAATTTATTTTTGTATTTTAAAACACAAAATTAAATGTCTGTTTCTAAAAATCAAAGTGAGGCATTTCTTACAATGTTCCGACGGTATATTTATTTACCTGTTGAATTTATTATATTACTATCAGATGTGCCCTTCTTTGACGAATATTTTCCAAAAATTCAGAGATGATACGTCGTAATTCAAAATATTATGGAATAAGAAAAAAATATATTTATTAGCACAGTGTTAAGTAAGTGCCTCTGTATATACCATATGAGCTGTCTGTCCTTCAGGTGCATGGGAGAACAGACAGTTGGAATCTCTGACTCTTGAGCAACCAGCACACAGTTGACCATGTGAGAAACACTTGCGTCTTACTCTCACTTCAATTCCTGCCGTAGACAGAGTTGGCCTTGCGACTTATTTAGTGTAATTGCGAAACAAACGCTTATGGGAAATTGCAACCGTTTGAATTAAAGGCGACAGTTGCTTGGAATCAATGGCAAGTGTGATCAAACATTAACTCCCCAGTACTACACCAAGTCATGATATCAGCATCTATGACGTATCTGTGCAAAGCACGACTTCGGAGTCGTGTCCCGTTGCACATTTTTAGGGCACTCAAGTTACGTAACAGCATGATTGGTGCACAATTACGTAAGTTTTAAGTCATGAGCAGGCAGTCCAGGAGTCAAAGAAATTAAATTGGATAATGAACTGCTTCCTCATCACTAATCACTCTGTTTACTGACTTGAAAGTTCTTTTCTCAGCTTGATATAGTGCAAGAACTTGTTTATTGATTTTTCCTGCCTGCTCCTTTGTAAGGGTGAGAATTGCTCATTCACAAAGTCAGTTATTCTGAATAGATAGCAGATATTAAACTTCGGGAAACACCTTGTCAATTATCTCTTGCTGGTCGCTTAAATGCAAATGAAATTGAAATCAACTAACAAAACCGGCTTACTTGCTATACCTGTAAATTTTTAAAATAAACATGTCTGCGAAGTTAGCCAAAGACAGCTTAAAGGTCCATAACTTCGTTTCTACGTTGAATTTCAATCTATTAAAAGCTTAGATTTTAAGTTAGGCATACAGAAACCTACTTTCAATGTTTCAGCTTGCTATCCCTTATGGTGTCTGAGTTTACTTGTGACAAAATTTCGCTTCTATGTTAAATTTCCAATCTATTCAAAACTTAGATTTTAAGTTAGAAATACACAAATCTACTGTCAAAGTTTCAGCCGCTATTTGTCTTATTTTACGCACAAACCGATATTTTTCTTAGAGTGGATTCGGTTTCTCGAATGTATGAAACGTATAGATAACTTGAAATGAGTCAGTTCTAAGCAATGTACAGACAAAACCTTTTTTTTTTATTTAATAGATATTAAAAATACGAAAATAAATAACCAGGCATTTTTTTTTCAAAATATCGATACATTTTTAGCCTTAATAAATGCCAAAAATAAGAATTAATTGTAAAAACCCAATTTTATTTTCCGAATGTATATACAATGTCACTTTATTTCATTAGGTTTTAAAATTCCTTAGGTTTTGAAATGCAAATCAACTAAGTGGTGTGTATCATTGTCCATACACTGTTGGATATGTTCATGAAAATTATTCGTAAGAAATGTTTGCACGTTTTAACTCCTCGTTTCTTTCTATGTGTCCCAGTTTATTTCAAGTATATATATATATATATAAAGTATTCACATAAACACGTGAAATAACAATCAATGATAAAACCATAATAAGAAATGCGAAAACAAGACTAAGATCTTTCAACCGTAACAAGAGGTCTTCATCAGAGTTAAAAACACTAAATGCAGAAAACATCTGGTGAGGGGTTGAGAAGAGTGAGAGGGAAGAGTGGTATTTAAAAGGGTGAAAGCGCAGGAAATGACTAATGCCCAGAAAGGGATGTTTGGGGAAACAAAGGAGTACAGTAAGAAAAAAGTAAAAAACTATCCGCTAGCTGTCAACCCTCTTTGAAGAGACTATTGCCCTCGAAACAAAGTATCAAGTTTGAAGAGAACGTTACTAATGTTTATAATATTAGATCTATTAAATTTAATTAGAGACGATTAAATAATATTTCTTAACAACATTGATTTTTCATAGGTAATAAATTTAGCTACTTTTACACAATTTTTTTCCTGTCTACTTACGTTGTATTGGTGTTGTTTTACACGTATCTTTAAAGATTTACCAGTTTGACCAATATAAATTTTATGGCAATTTTTGCGCGGAATTTTATAAATACCAGCGGACTCCAATTCGCTGGGAGAGTTTTTTAACATATTGCCCACATTATTACGATTAGAAAACACTATATTAAAATGAAGTTGTTTGGCTAATCTTGGAAGGGGGTCCAATGACTCATGATAAAACTAAAATTAATAAAAAAAACTTTCTCTAATACTTCAACAGAGCCCCGTTCATTGTCAAAATCTATAGTTTTGCCATATCATGAGTCATTGGACCCCCTTCCAAGATTAGCCAAACAACTTGATTTTAATATAGTGTTTTCTAATCGTAATAACGTGGGTAATATGTTAATAAAAAACTCTCCCAGCGAATTGGAGTCCGCTGGTATTTATAAAATTCCGTGCAAAAATTGCCATAAAATTTATATTGGTCAAACTGGTAAATCATTAAAGACACGTGTAAAACAACACCAATACAACGTAAGTAGACAGGAAAAAAGTAGTGCCTTATTCTTGCATATAAAAAATGAAAATCATCATATTGATTGGACAGGAGCTAAATTTATTACCTATGAAAAATCAGTGTTGTTAAGAAATATTATTGAATCGTCTCTAATTAAATTTAATAGACCAAATATTATTAACATTAGTAACGGTCTCTTCAAATTTGATACTTTCGTAAGGAGGGCAATAGCCTCTTCTAAGAGGGTTGACAGCTAGCGGATAGTTTTTTACTTTCTTACTGTACTCCTTTGTTTCCCCAAACATCCCTTTCTAGACATTAGTCCTTTCCTGCACTTTCACAATTTTAAAATACCACTCTTCCCTTCCACTCTTCTCAACCCCTCATCAGATGTTTTCTGCATCTAGTGTTCAGTTGGGTTTTTGACTGACGAAGTTGGTTATCTCGGTTGGTTATCTTAGTCTTGTTTTCCCATTTCTTATTGTGGTTTGATCATTTATATATATAAATATATCATTATGATGGTGACCAATTAAAGAGTAGTTTGTAGGTCCATGAGTGCAGTTCTTAGAAAGACCCAGTTACTCGCTGCCCAGCGAAGCCTCCGTTATTCCGCCAATGGGTATAGAGGTTGCACAGTCCCTCTGTGATACAAGAATATTGGCAGAAAACATTAACCTCACTTCGCAGTGAACTCCTGTTGTTCCCTTTCTATTTCTGATTTTTTTTGGTGGTTGGATGTTGGTATTTTCTATTGTCTGCTATGGATATTGATTTTATTTTACTTGATACTCTCATTTGTCTTCTAGGAAAAGCAGCCTTTGTCTTCATGTCAATAGGGGTAGAGGTTGCACAGTCCCTCTTGATTAAGAGATGTTAACACTCGACTCCAACTTTTTCACAAAGAGACCCTTTCGAGTTATTGGTTTCGTTGAATTTACCGAGGACATCGAAATATAGTAGTGAGTTTCTGTTTCGTTTCTGAGTGTTCTTTGTGTTAATATATACATATATATATATATATAAACAACAGTTCAAAATTGAAGATAGGTGGCACAGAAAGTAAAGAAACACACTTACAGACTCAAATTTTTGGGTAATCCGTCTTCAGTAACGGATTACAAGCACATTGTAGACGCAACGGCTAGTTACCTCCTGCCTATATATATAATCCATCACCTTTTATAAATAAAAAAAATTCTTCTCATTCCATGCAGTCATGCTTGAAAACAATTAATATGAAAAAAAAAGTACCTTACCAATTGTTGAATTATAAATTTATATTTCAATCTAAACATTTAGAAGTAAATAGTTGTAACAATTGAATTGTACAGCACATTCTTATAAAACAGATTACACATATGTATATATATATATATCAAAATGTTCACAATATTTACAAGCTTTTAAATTGTAATATATATTTTTTTTAAATTAAATCTTTACGAAGCTGACACAAACATAAGAAATGAAAAAAAAAACTTAAAATAAAAAAAGTCACAAAACAATAAAAAAAACGTTTACAAATACGTCAAAATGCATAAATTACTGTAAATGTCCTTGCTGTTAAGTAGCAAGGCACTTGGGACCACCCAACATAGTTCACATTAAGCCTATAATTAAAATCTACATGGTAACCTATATTTTACATAAAAAAACCTCTTAAATCGGGTATTTCGATTTTTTTATTCAATTTTTTTTATTTTTTTTTTTACATAAATGCTAGATGTTAACTCACATCTTTCATAAAATGTTTTATCCAAAAAACAGATATCAAAGTATATAAACAATGATGAGACACTTTCTTTACTATAGGTAACTTCAACGTTTTAGTTTTAATACATATATAAATATATAGTAAGTTCAGATCTTGATAGAAGACCTTAAGGAAAACTCAGGTATAGTATTTAACGATTCAACTGATAAACGTAATTCTTAAAAGTTCACAGAAGGAGTTCTTGTGGATTTTGGTCATAAAAATTCAACTTCTGATTAAATGCCGATGTTTCGCCAAAAGTTGTTTGAAACTTCAGCATATAATCAGGAGTTGAATTTTTATGACCAAAAATCCACAAGAACCCCTTCTTTTTGAAAACTTGAAAAATCAGTTGTCGAAAAGCTATATCAATAGTAATTCTTAAAAGGATATCTTTTTGTAATTCAAACTTGAAAGTTAATATGAGAAAAATATTTCAAAGTGTTTTTTTTTATAAAAAAAAAAAAAAAACAACGAATTTGTTTAAGAAGGTAGACTAAAGCTATAGGGTCGAGATAGAACCTGTGGACAGAGATACTTATGGGCAGCGCAGCAGTACTTCGTGATGAAGACTGTATTGCAGTAGTGAAGTCCATATCTGATGACGAAGTCATAACAGGAAGCACCGCCCGGTGTTTGCTTGTCAATGCATTCACCTTCTGAAAGAAATCAGAGCAATCTTAAAAAAAAAATGTTATGCATTTATATAAAACAGGCAAAAACAACAACAACAAACATGTCAGATGTACAAAGTGGTCAGGTTAGCTCAGTAGTTAATGCGTTTGTCTCTTGACGTTTTAGGTCCACACTCTGGTCCTCGATTTGTTCAAAAATCTAAGCATGTTGCCCTCGGAGATGACGTTGAACCTGCACGATATCAGGTACTCAATAAAGATCCCCCTAGTCTAAATCCACTTGAGCTAGGCAAAATTTAGGACTCCCGTGTAGAAGCTTGCGTGTTATCACAAGAGGGACCAGTGTTCGGCCTATATGTGTTCCCATATATATAGTTCAATATAGACAAAGAAACATAGAGAAATCAAAAGAACACACTTACAGTCTCTAATTTTTGGTTTGAACCGTCTTCAGGAGAGATAAGAGCTCTTATTGATTTCTCTATGTTTCTTTGTCTATATTGAACTATATTTGTCCGTTTTGGATCGTATTTCCAACGAAGAAGTATATATATATATATAACTTTAAATTACACAAAGCTCGACACAGAAAAGAGACTAAAAAGAACACTTACAGAATTCAACATTTCGAACTGTTGTTCGTCATCAGGAGTAGACTAGAAGAGAGGACGAAGTGAGAGAGATCTCCCCACGTCGAAAAACGGAGCGCGAATGAAGCAATAAAGAGTCAACCGATGACAGCAGCACTAGCGTAAAAAAGGATCTAGGTACTAAACGTCGGAGAACGGAAAAGGCAAAAACAATAGATAAAATTAAAAATTATAAAAGAGGAAATAATAATTAAAAAAATATATATATAGTTAAAAATAAAAGGAATAATATATAAAAGTTAACTCTTCTGATTTAAACCGGGATCTGATCGGGCCCCCAATAACCATATGTGGGCCTCCTCAGACGCTCTTAATGTCAAACTACGGTCATCAGTGGTCACTAGCTTAATGATTTGAACAGTAAAGCAGTCATTAAAAGAAAGGTTATGGCTGTTGGCATGGATAGCTACAGGAAGCTGTTTGCGCTGACCGACCGAAGCTCTATGGTTGTTCAAACGCTCATTGAGCTTGGTAGAAGTCATACCAATGTAGAATGCTCCACATTGTCTACAGTTCAGTCGGTAGACGCAATTCCTGGGTGAGCAGGAGGTGTTAGGTGGGACGCGGAAAGAGTTGATTGCTGAAGAGAAGAAAGGTGAAGGGTTAACTAACAATATATATATATATATATATATATATATATAATCTCAATAAATTGTTCTTGACCTCTTCTATTCTATTGTATGTTTTGTTATTGAGGGCTAGGTCATATAAAAGAAAATGAACTCCTTCCTAGGCCAACGTTTCGATGTATTTGTACATCATCTTTAGGGCTAAAATTAGAGTAAGAACTATAATACATTTACCAAAACAATGTGAGTTGTGATTGTTTTGTGGTTTTCCGTGGATGTACTTGAAAAAGGGTCTTGTTTCATAAACAAAAGCGATTGGCTGAAAGTCCTTAGCTTTTGGTTAGGTCAACCTGGTTTATAATAGGTAAGGTCATTGGTCTCAGTCGCCTGACTCTCTCTAGTCAGTATGCCGCTTGTCTTAAATTCATGCTATCGTATAGTATAGTAGACATCAGATAAAATATTCATGACCTTAGTAATGAATGACCTTAGTCATATTCAAGAATATAAAACATTCACAAAAAGAAAATAAAACCGTTGTGCCCTACTACGATGCTAAAACAGGTCAACTACCACAATACATGTGAGGTCATTTTATATCCATACAAAAAAAAACCTTAAATTTCCTCAATTATTTTTTAAAAAACAATTTTTTTAAGCAATGTTTCAATAAACTGTGAAAAATGAACTAGTCTTTTTTCGCATATTAGGTCAATGAACATACACGATATTAGTCACTGAGGAAGCAGGTTAGGTTAGGTTACAGTGGTTGTCCCGAGAGAGAACACACATAGGCTGCAAGCCGGCCCCTTGTGATACCACAAAGAAGAATTTGGGGCTATTCTCCCCGTCCCTGGCCCACTCGAACGAACTCGAGAAAACAATAAATCTAGACAGATCCCTGATACCAGTGGATGCTAAGTTCTCAAGATTGTCAAACAAATACTCTCCTAATGGTTCTTTATTTCTTTGAGCCAAACAAGGGCATTGACAGAGAAAGTGAGGAACTGTCTCTTCCACTTTCTCGTTCTGGCATGCCTTGCAAAAATCCCTCGACTCCATTCCTAATCTGGTGGCGTGTCTACCTACGAGCCAGTGCCCTGTGGAAACAACGATCACATTGGCTACCATTCTTCTATTCCTAGAAAGAAGATCCTTAGACCTTCTGGAGTTACAGGAAGGCCACAAAATGCCTTGAAATAAGACACGTGTCCTCCTCGGACCACCTTTGTTTGACGCGTTCATCAATTAATTCTCTGTCTGATCGAAAGCATACATGTAGAAAGTGGGGTCCCTAAGTTATATGGGTTATCCCGCCACTGAGAAAGTAAGTAAATATAATGTTTTCTTCAGTGAAATGAACTTTACAAATAACGTCCATATCATCATCAATCCGGCACCACAAGGGTAATTAACAACCCTTGCAATGAGTCATCACTATTAACATAACTAATAATAACTTTGTTCATTCAAGTTGATGCAACTGTTTCAATATAATATATATATATATGCAGAAAAATCACAATAAATAAACACGTGATGCAATCAATGAAGTTTAAACCACAAGGGAAAAAAGGAAAACAATAGAAAAAAATGATCTGAGGACTTTCAATGTAAGTCATCAGAGCATTTTGTTTCATTGTTTTTTCTTTTTCCATTGTGTTTTAAACTTCATATATATATATATATATATATATATATATATATACACTTTTTTTCGTTGGAAATACGATCCAAAACGGACAAATATAGTTCAATATAAACAAAGAAACATAGAGAAATCAGAAGAACACACTTACAGTCTCTAATTTTCGGTTTGAACCGTCTTCAGGAGAGATAAGAGAGGGAAACCAAGCGCACTGGATCAGAGACTCCGGATCAGAGACACTGGATCAGGGTCTCCAACCGTCTCTGATCCAGTGCGCTTGGTTTCCCTCTCTTATCTCTCCTGAAGACGGTTCAAACCGAAAATTAGAGACTGTAAGTGTGTTCTTCTGATTTCTCTATGTTTCTTTGTTTATATTGAACTATATATATATATATATAGTAATTAAATGAAACGGTCCAACGGCCTTTTAAATAAAAATCAATTTAAAAAAAAGATAGCACACAGATAGACACAGGAATAACTCACTTCTATATTTCGACCATCGTCGTCATCAGGAGGCGAAGAGTCCCGCAGGAAGGCAGAGCGGTGAAGGCTGAGTCTTATATATGAATATAGGCTGAATATATGAGCCACTCAGCCTTCGCCGCTCTGCCTTCCTGCGGGACTCTTCGCCTCCTGATGACGACGATGGTCGAAATATAGACGTGAGTTATTCCTGTGTCTATCTGTGTGCTATCTCTTTTTTTTTAATTGGTTTATAAATGTATATATATATATATATATATATACACTTTAACACATAGAAAAGAACACAGAACACAGACACTACAGAACTCACTTCGATATTTCGACATCCGTCGTCATCGGGAAGAAGTGCGAAGTACTCGCGTTGAGAAGCAAACTGCTACTGGCCTCCAGAGTAACTCGTGGAACCACCGCAATGCTGCTCCCCAGCGGAGGAGAGGAAAAATAGAAATCTCTCCAATATTATTATTATTTCGTATTTTATATATTTTTTATCTTGTTTTCTAAATAAATATTAGAGGGATTTCTATTTTTCCTCTCCTCCGCTGGGGAGCAGCATTGCGGTGGTTCCACGAGTTACTCTGGAGGCCAGTAGCAGTTTGCTTCTCAACGCGAGTACTTCGCACTTCTTCCCGATGACGACGGATGTCGAAATATCGAAGTGAGTTCTGTAGTGTCTTTCTGTGTTCTTTTCTATGTGTTAAAGTGTTTATTGTCCACACGGACCTTTCATTTTATTCGAAGTATATATTATGAATAATATATCATATTCATATGTATATATATAATTAAAATTATGCTCAATTTCGTTAGTGGATCAAATGTTCATGCAAATCATGCTTCAACTGAAAAAAATTGGTGCTGGTATTATATTTAAAATATTAGTTATAAGTTTAGGGAAGAATAGGCATTTAGGAATAATTATTATGCTTTTTATAAAGATATAAAGAAATAATTATATTATTTGTGTGAAACTGAAAAATATTACTTGAGTTTTAATCAAGATTGATCTTTTATGTTGGTGAACCAAAATGCTTGAAAAAACAGAAAATAGTTTATAGAAAATAAAAAAAAACGTTATAAGAGAAATGTAGGTAAGACTTTGAAAGTTATAGGTTGTTTGTTGAAGAGATGTTTATTGTATGTTTGTCACTTTCAGTGGGAGCAAAGACTGAAGTCGAGTTAACAATTCAGGTAGAATTGTATGAAGAAAGCAAAGCTGGATATATTAATAAATAACATTACTTCTATTGCGCTATCATTAAAATATTTCTCCTTCTTATATCGATAAAAAGGATGAAAAAAAAAAGGTTCCTAAATGACTTTAACAGAATCCCGTTCAATGTCATAAGTTACGTATATCACCATCATTAAACCAATTTCCTAGACAGGCTCGGAATTTTTATTTTAATATAGTTTTTCTAATCGTAATAACGTAGGCAATATGTTAATACAAAAAAAAAAAAAAAAAAAAAAGAAGAAATTCTCCCAGAGAACTAGAGTGCAGTATTACATATTTATAAAACAACGTGTAAAAAAAAAACATAACACGTATATTGGTCAAACTGGTAAAACATTAAGAAATACATGTCAAAACAACACCAATACAACGTAAGTAAACAGGAAAAAATTATTCTAACATATAAATCCGAGCTGTTATTTTTGAAAGTGGTATAAGTCCACTTTATAAAAAAAAAAAAAATGAGTTAACGGTAATTTTAGTAAGATATAGACATCTTCTCTTCATATTTTTAATTATACATTCAATGGAATATGATTTTGAAATAAAATAAAAAAAAAACGTTTTGCTATAACATGATACCGCAAAAATATTTTTG
The DNA here is from genome assembly GCA_026182355.1 of Hermatobates lingyangjiaoensis. Taxonomy (NCBI): domain Eukaryota; kingdom Metazoa; phylum Arthropoda; class Insecta; order Hemiptera; family Hermatobatidae; genus Hermatobates; species Hermatobates lingyangjiaoensis. The sequence continues at coordinate 207,274 of JAPFBL010000388.1, read as the reverse complement.
TTGAAGTGAAATAAGTTCCTAATAGTTATAATTAAAACAACTTTCTTATTGCAATTATTATTGATTATTTTGACTGCACTGCGCACTGTATTTACCCTGAATACTTCACTAAACTAGTAGTAAAAGACAAATAATTTCAAAATTATAAGTTTTTATTTTTTGTTATCTCTTAACGAAGTTATTTACATTATACACTTGTTTATTCATATCGCTTTTTTAATATAACTAATATTAACTCTTAATGAATTTGATTACTCGAGTATTTAAATGGCTTCATTATTACTTTTTACATTTAAAATCCATTTTAGTAAAGCTAATGTTCTATAAAAACACAGACTTAAATTTATTCTAGTTTTTATTTTTTTGTAATACGTTATTTTTGAAAATGGTATAAGTCTATTTTGAGCCAAGGAAATCATTTATTTTTTTAAAAAAAAAATTATTAATTATTATTTCATAATAAAATTTAAAAGGTGTATAGTATTAAAAACATCACTCGAATAGATTAACGTTTGAGAATATTTATAAATTAACTCAAATGAAAGCCCTTCATTATCTCGATACATAAAAAAGTAGACTTATACCACTTTCAAAAATAACAGCTCAAATAATGAAAATCGTAATATTGATTGGACCGGTGCTAAATGATTACTCCGGCTTGCATACTGACAGATAGTATATGTTTACATCACTCCGGCTTGCATACTGACAGATTGTATGTGTTTATATCATTCCAGCTTGCATACTGACAGATTATATATGTTTACATCCCTCCGGCTTGCATACTGACAGATTATATATGTTTACATCCCTCCGGCTTTCATACTGACAGATTGCATTTGTTTACGTCACTCCTGCTTGCATACTGACAGATTGTATATGTTTACATCACTCCTGCTTGCATACTGACAGATTGTATATGTTTACATACTCCACTGAACATCTATCATAACATTTAGACACTACTCTGGCAAAATGTAAAGCCGCAAAGCATGATGGGATTCTCATAGCCGTGAGTAAGCAGTAATAGTATAGTACTGTGCTTTAGTTCTCTGTAAACAGGCCTCTTCATTGATATTACATCTTCAACAATAATTCCGCAATGCTTCATTGAGAAATGCTTCTAAATCAAGTCGAATATTACTCCTCAACCTTAAATACAGACTTTTAAAACGTTTAATCGATAAAAACATTATTTTGATTAAATTAGCTTAAACAAGCCGTTCATCTAAGTTAATAACTGTAGTTGGGAAATCAAAAAAACTTAATTCTAACGTAGTGCAATCAGTTATTATGTGGTATTTACTCATTGTAGAGTAAAAAGCTACACATATGTCTCCACATATGTGGTGCAATCCGTTATTATGTGGTATTTACTCATTGTAGGGTAAAAAGCTAATGCAATGGTCTCCACATATGTGATGCAATCAGTTATTATGTGGTATTTACTCATTGTAGGGTAAAAAGCTAATGAAATGATCTAGACATATAAAAATTTAATACTATAAACAACGCGTTTCGAACACATAGTGTTCTTTCTCAGGCATTAACTAAAAAAGTAGTTATCATAGATAACACTCTGATGACATTGTATTTTTTAGTTAATGACTGAGAAAGAACACTACGTGTTCGAAACGCGTTGTTTATACCATTAAATTTTTATATGTAGAGACCATTTCATTAGCTTTTTATCCTACAAGAAAACTTAAGTTTTATGGACAAAACAACAGGTTGTAAACATTTAGTGTTCCTCCTTAGATTGCATTTGTTTATCGTGATGATGAAAAGAAATGAGTAAATCGCGTTGTTTTATCTTGATGCAGATACTACTCGTTATACGACGGTAATTTTCGTCGTTAAGCGAATATGTATACATATATGATCAAAACACAATATAAAATGGGAAAACAAGACTAAGATCTTTCAACCGTAACAAGTGGTCTTCGTCAAGAGTCAAAAACCCAACTGAAAGACTAGATGCAGAAAACATCTGGTGAAGGGTTGAGAAAAGTTATTTAATATTGTGGTTTGATCATTGATTGTTATTTCACGTGTTTATGTAAAGTCTTTTTATCGCGGTATACATATATCAGCCAAGAGCTTCATAGTTTGCATACCCTATACTCTTTTTTCTATTTTCAAACAATCAATCAATACAAATCAATCTTGTTTATTGTTTTACTCATTAATTTCAAAAAACTTTAGCTACATTAGGTACAACACTGAATACACTGATTAGTACTTCGGTACTGAACAATTTTGTAACTTCGTGAGAGATGTATAGTACTTCTGTCGTAACAATTCTGAGACATAGTGAGGTGAGGAATAATAGTACAATTAATAATTTAAACTAGACAACAAGTTAACTGGATAGGATGTAAAGTACAACTAACATAGCACGAGAGTTGATTATAGGGATGGGATGCTGGAACAAGGTGTAAAGCTAGGGGCTGAAAAGCTTATCTTACCGTACTGCATATCGACGAATATCGTCTCATTCGAGAAAGTCGTAACTCCGAGAGAATTATGATAAACAAATATTGGGCCCGTCGTTATTCCGAGTTGTCGTCAAACAGGTCTGAAAAGCTTATCCTATCGAATATCGTCTCACTCGCGAACGTCATAACTCCGAGAGAAAAATGATAAACAAATATTGGGCCCGTCGTTATTCCGAGTTGTCGTCAAACAGGTCTGAAAAGCTTATCCTATCGAATATCGTCTCACTCGCGAACGTCATAACTCCGAGAGAAAAATGATAAACAAATATTGGGCCCGTCGTTATTCCGAGTTGTCGTCAAACGGGGTCTGAAAAGCTTATCCTATCGAATATCGCCTCACTCGCGAACGTCATAACTCCGAGAGAAAAATGATAAACAAATATTGGGCCGGTCGTTATTCCGAGTTGTCGTCAAACGGGTCTGAAAAGCTTATCCTATCGAATATCGTCTCACTCGCAAAACGTCATAACTCCGAGAGAAAAATGATAAACTAATATTAGGCCAGTCAGAAGGCCTGTCGTTATTCCGAGTTGTCGTCAAACGGGTCTGAAAAGCTTATCCTATCGAATATCGTTTCACTCGTAAACGTCATAACTCCGAGAGAAAAATGATAAACAAATATTGGACCCGTCGTTATTCCGAGTTGTCGTCAAACGGGTCTGAAAAGCTTATCCTATCGAATATCGTCTCACTCGCAAAACGTCATAACTCCGAGAGAAAAATTATAAACAAATATTGGGCCCGTCGTTATTCCGAGTTGTCGTTAAACGGGGTCTGAAAAGCTTATCCTATCGAATATCGTCTCACTCGCAAAACGTCATAACTCCGAGAGAAAAATTATAAACAAATATTGGGCCCGTCGTTATTCCGAGTTGTCGTCAAACGGGTCTGAAAAGCTTATCCTATCGAATATCGTCTCACCCGATACCTATATAGTTTCTTACCTGTATAGGTATCTTTCTTACAGGTATAGGATACCTGTATAGTTTCTTCTATTTTCCTATTACAAGTAATCAATACACGGTAATCTATCAACATCACTAAACCAACCAATAATAAATTGGAATGTTTTAAACAATGCTTTTATTTCTATAATAAGTTTGAATTAAAGAAAAAGAAAGACAAAGATTACAAAGTTAGTAAATGTTGACAAAAAACAGTCTCAGTCATTTTGATTTGTATGTTATATTTAAAGAGGATTGGAAACACATTCATAAAGAACAGTAAAATGTGAATTTGAAGAATATTAAAAGTGGATTACAGAAGATTAAGAGAAGACAAAGAGGAAACGGCAGCATTCTTAAGGGGGAGGAGGCGTGGAAGCGGCGACGATTGTGTCTTACCTGTCTCGGGAGTCACTCCGTAACCAATGGCCTGTGGTGACTTTGTTCCTATTGTGGGTGGTCCTACTGTCGACGTACTTCTTAAATTCTGCCAACCTCTAATTCGACATTATAATCAACAACAATATATACAAGTACTTTATCAACCTTATCAGTACAACTGGAAACAATATATATAGTAGATAATATATATATAACAATATAAATAAAGTATGGATCGTCTGATAGAAGGGATATAAATATTAATCGGGTTTCGGTCAGTATCTAGGTTCCAATAATATATATATTTCTATGAATAAAAAATTAATAATCAACAATAACTCTTGATATAATATATGAATTAAATACCACAATAAACAAATATATATTAATTAAAATGCTCTCTAAGGCCTTTCGTTACAACATCATCAGACAGCTAAATAAGCAAACAAAAAATATAATAACAAGTTGATAATAACCACTTCAGAACCTTCTTCAGGAGAGATAAGAGAGGGAAACCAAGCTCACTGATTCAGAGACGGTTGGAGACCCTCTGAACCATTTCGCTTGGTTTCCCTCTCTTATCTCTCCTGAAGAAGGTTCAAACCAAAAATTAGAAACTTTAAGTGTGTGCTTTTAATTTCTCTTATGTTTATTTTTCTACAGTGAACTATATTTGACCGTTTCGGATCGTATTTCCAACGAAAAAGTATATATATATACACAAGAGATGTTTGTTTTTGATTTCTTCATTCAACACAGTATTTAGAGATCTTTAAATTGACATACTCCTTTTTGTTTACGTTTCGATATATTTTAAATCATCCTCAGGGCTTCAAAACAAGATTAGGCTAAAATATTTTCAAAATATATATACAATTTCAGTATATAGACAATAATAATAACATTAAAACTTGAATTTACCTTATATTCACAATGACTAAATGCATATATGACGTTTCATTTTTATTAAAATGTATGAATTAATTAGATTTATATCTTCTTTGCATTTTGTTATAAACACATAGATAGAAATAAAAAGATTTCACATAAACACGTGAAATAACAATCAATAATCAAACCACAATAAGAAATGGGAAAACAAGACTAAGATCTTTCAACCGTAACAAACGGTCTTGGTCAGAGTCAAAAAGCCAACTGAGTTGGGTTTCCCATTTCATATTGTGGTTTGATCATTGATAGATAGAAATATTTATACCTATATATTACAAGGTAATGCTAAACAGTTGTTTCATAGATTATAAAATAAAAAAAATAATCGTCAGATAATCATTTTGTCATGACTAATATAACGTCTATTCAAGTTGAAATGCTATTATAGTTGTCTATACTGAAATTATACATAGATTTTGAAAGTATTGTAGCATAATCTTGTTGTTGTAGCTTTGATGATGTAAAGATACATCGAAACGTTGACAAAAGGAGTATTTCAATTTAAACACCTAAATACTTAGAAAATAGTTTCTCAAAAAATAACCTACAAAATAGTATGATTTATATATAGATATAATCGAATGTTTCCCTTATCTCTACCATATAAATGTAACACTATTTTTCTTTGTTATCGAGGTTTCGTCTAGCTTCAATAATACAACACCTTTAAGCCGACGTTTCGTCTATATTTGTAGACATCTTCAGGACTACATTAATACAGAGTTTAGTTACTATAACATGAAAAGTAATTATATTACATTATTTAATTAATATACATAATAATTAATTAAATAATGTAATATAATGACTTTTCACGTTATTGTAATTAAATTCTGTATTGATGTAGTCCTGAAGATATCTACATCAATAAAGATGACTACGTCGGCTTAAAGGTGTTGTATTATTGAAGCTAGACAAAACCTCGATAACAAAGAAAAATAGTGGTATATAGATATATAAATTAAATACCACAATAAACAATATAAATTAATTAAAATGCTGTAAGGCCTTTCGTCACAACATCATCAGAGAGCTAAAAGAAAGAAAGAAAGAAACAAAATAACCTAATAACAAGTTAACCTGGCTGATTGAAGTCTTCAAGATTGCTGGCATCCCTGTCTGAATTTAATGTTCCTAAACTTGAAGGAGTCTTGATCTGCTTCTAGATGAAATATTAATAAAACAAATAAGTAAGCAGGTCAAGACTCTTTCAAGTTTAGGAACATTAAATGCAGACAGGATGCCAGCAATCTTGAAGACTTCAATCAGCCCGGTTAACTCGTTATTATGTTTTTTTTTTTGTTGGTTGTTTCATTTAGCTCTCTGATGATGTTGTGACGAAAGACCTTAGAGCATTTTAATTAATTTATATTGTTTATTGTGGTATTTAATTCATATATTATATCAAGAGTTATTGTTGATTATTAATTTTTATATATATAATATATAAATAATACCATATAAACATTAATAAACTACAAATTTTATTGATATTACAAAATATAAAAGAAGAGTACACGAAGCAGCAGCGTTCTACTGATGCTTATTCCCACAAGTCATACCGTGCGAGTGAGAGCGTTCTTAAAAACCAGTAACTGTCTTATTGTCGCACTCGTTTTAACTACACAATGTTGTAAGCCTTGAAAATGGAAAATTAAATTTTCGAAACTACAGAATACAGAATTGATTTTTTTTTTGCTAGATAACTCTTCAAAAAGTCTAGAAACACTTGTTTTGTTTTAGTATATGTAAAGAATAGCAATGTTGATATATGATTATGCAAAAATATACTTTCTTGAATTACTTATAAATAAATATTAGAATATTAAACAATAACTTTATTATTGGAGCGCTTTCGAACGTTGTCCATCTTCGATCGACTCAGTTCCAACGACTCCAAGATCATCTTACTGTGGTATGACGGTTTGCCATATTAATAATATTAATAACTTTAGTATACAATACACTTTTAGGCCCCACAAAATGGGAGATTAAAAGAGATTAATCTCAACACTAAGAAGTTTTGCGAAAAAAAACAACAACCTACGAATTCGGACAATCTCCCAATCATTGTTCAAGTTACACCCGTTGGACCTGAAAGCTGAAAAGGGAAAGATGACAACTTTCCACAGTTGAAACTTAACACTTATCCTTATTTTAAGCTTTAAAATAATACTGAAGATCTTAGAAAGGTGTTTGTTGATGATTTATTCTTCCCATAAGGAGTAAACCCCGTACAACTAATGGAATACTGTTTTGATTAACATGTCATGTGGCCTTTCAACTACAAGGTGTGATCAAAAAGATTTAATCAATTTTTTAAAAAAAATTAAATTTTTTTGTCGTTGTTCTGGTACAGCTCTGACTATATAACTGTGTTGTGTTTCCGGCGTTGCTTGGTCGCCCATTCTATTTTCTCCTGAAGACGGTTCAACCGAAAATTTGAGTTTGTAAGTGTATTTCTTTCCCTGTGTGTTGCTTTTCTTCGTTTTTAATCTGATATATATATAGTGCAGGTTTTACAAATAAAAACCATGGGTCTGTCGATTTGCGGGAGTGACAGTTGCGGCAACTGTTAATCCTCACCTGCCGCCAGCATGACAGATTAACGAGTGAATAAGTTATTTGTCCGAAGTCACTATCGTCCCTTAGGATTCCCACAATCGCGGAACCCAGGGCTATTGCCCCAGTTCACCCTAGCTAAGGGATAGACATGATGATTACAAAAACACACAAAAAAAGGGCGCAAAATAGTACCGATATCCTGAAGCTTATTCGCACAAATTATACTGTGTGAGAGAGATAGTAATAGCAAACCAGTAACTGTGTCACTCTATTCCACTTGGACAACACATTAAGGAATAAATACGAAACAACAACGTATAAAATACTATAATGCTCGTTATAAGCCTTGAAAATGAAATACAACAGAAATTTTGAAAGTGGAATTGAAAACGTCAGCTTACTTTTTGATCACACCTCGTATACTTTGAAGTAGCCCAAGCCGGTATTTCAACGTGTAGTCATTTCGATATTTCTAAGTACTTTGCCTACTCGTTTTCAGAAAGCAAGTGCTTTGATACTCAGGGTACTAGACCACCATAGTATTATGAATATAAAACCTTTTCATCTCATACAGTGACTTAGCTCTATTTCCCTCTAAAAGGCAAATGACTTTTGGTTTTTTTGTTTGGCGGGCGCTGCAAGGCTTACCTTGTTGTCTGGTTTGCTTGCTTTAAAGGCTCAGTGGAGTCTGATCGCCTTATGTATGTCGGTGTGTGTTGCGAGTAGTCAGGTATGATGTTTTCATGTTCTGTAATGCACCTGCCATTCGAACAGTACTGCAACAAATTCACAATAAATCAGTACAAAATAAAGTAACACAGTTCTGTCAATCTACTACAAGGGGTTTAGACATAGACCACATAGTCATTTATAAAATATCATCAAGAAAAATATATACTAAAGAAAACAAACGTTTCAGAGTAAACTATAGATCAGGGGAGGGCAATTATTTTGACTCGCGGGCCACATTAACTTTACAACTGGACAGGTGAGGCATTTCAGCTTAAGATACAATATAAAAAACAACATTAGTTAACAGTACGTATTAAACAAAAACAAAAAAAAAGTCATTGAAGTATAAACACACTCTTTTAACGAGAACAGTGTTGTTGATCACAAATTTTAAATATAGCATCGAAGTCTGTGGCAGTTCTCAGAACAGATCTGACTTATTCATCACCCATTTGGGATCTTTAGGTTTTTTGTTAGTATTTATCACACTTCAATAATCTGACCAGCAAAAGAAGAACGAAAGCTGAAAGTGTGGTACTGCACTACCTGATGTTGAAATGCACTTCATTGCGAGTCAAAATAAAATTAATACAATAAATGACAAAATAATATTTAATAATCTGACCAGCAAAAGAACGAAAGCTGAAAGTGTGATACTGCACCACTTGATATTGAAATGTATTTCATTGCGAGTCAAATTAAAATTAATACAATAAATGACAAAATAATATTAAATAATCTGACCAGCAAAAGAAGAACGAAAGCTGAAAGTGTGATACTGCACCACCTATGCATTCCATTGCGAGTCAAAATAAAATTAATATGGTAATTTTAATAATTTACATTAAACCTAAATTATGTATCATTCTTCGGTGGGTCGGATTGAAAATACCAAAGGGCCGGATGCGGCCTACGGGCCGTAGTTTGCCCACCCCTGCTATAGACACACTATAAATAGAAAAACACATTTACCCTCACTCATTTTCGGTTTAACAGTCACCAGGAGAGAAGACATAGGAACATCAAACACACTTGCAAAGCGATGTTTGGAGACATAACAGTGTTGTCACACTCGTGCCCCGATTCAACAGAAGTAAGAAAAATAAACTAAGAATAAATGGAGAAAGTGAAAAACTAAAGAATAAAATAATTGATCACAAGCCGTCAGTTACAAGGTGGTGTTTGGTGTTTTTAGAGGATAATAACCAATGATTCTGAGCTCAGCTGCAAGCATCCCTAACATCTGAGTTTGAACAAATCATGCTAATAAAGTACTAGGTCATAAAATTTGTAAATACATGCGTATTGTTAATACCACTGAGGTTAGTGTATGATTTATATTAGAAATAGGTAAAACCGTCATACCCCGTAAGATGATCATGGAGTTGGAGCGCTTTCGGACGTTGTCCATCTTCGATCGCAACAAACCTACTGAACTGTTATATAGGGGGTTAAATAATAATATCAGGATAGCAGTGACTTGACAGATAAACAACCCCCTATATAACAGCTCAGTAGGTTTGTTGCGATTGAAGATGGACAACGTCCGAAAGCGCTCCAACTCCATGATCATCTTACGATAAAATCTGTAACTCTGTATTAACTCGTATAGAACAACGTGTCGCTCAAGAAACAAGTCGATTTGACAATATCAAACATTTGTCATATTATAATATTTTATTAAATCATTCAGTTAAAAATAAATATATCTTGTAATAAAATGGTTTTAAATTACTGTTGGGCGACTTTTTGACAGCAGTATATTTTAGGTTATAATTTATTGACAAAATCACTATATCGACAGTAATATAATAAGATTTCACAATAAACACGCGAAACAAAAATCTACGAATAAACAACAGTAAGGAATCAGAAAAAATATTAATATTATTTAACCGTAACAAGCGGTCTTCGTATGAGAAATCCTGTTTTGGTATTATTGCGCGTACCCTGCTTATTCAGCAATATCGCGAGTAACAACAGAACAGTTTGATGCCTTTTAACGTGAAAGCTCTTTCGCCGCATATCGGGGGCACCAAGCCCTAGCCCGTATGAGTAATCCTGTTTTGGTATTATTGCGCGTACCCTGCTTCTTCAGCAATATTGCGAGTAACAACAGAACAGTTTGATGCCTTTTAACGTGAAAGCTCTTTCGCCGCATATCGGGGGCACCAAGCCCCAGCCCGTATGAGTAATCCTGTTTTGGTATTATTGCGCGCACTCTGCTTCTTCAGCAATATCGCGAGTAACAACAGAACAGTTTGATACCTTTTAACGTGAAAGCTCTTTCGCCGCATATCGGGGGCACCAAGCCCTAGCCCGTATGAGTAATCCTGTTTTGGTATTATTGCGCGCACTCTGCTTCTTCAGCAATATCGCGAGTAACAACAGAACAGTTTGATGCCTTTTAACGTGAAAGCTCTTTCGCCGCATATCGGGGGCACCAAGCCCTAGCCCGTATGAGTAATCCTGTTTTGGTATTATTGCGCGCACTCTGCTTCTTCAGCAATATCGCGAGTAACAACAGAACAGTTTGATACCTTTTAACGTGAAAGCTCTTTCGCCGCATATCGGGGGCACCAAGCCCTAGCCCGTATGAGTAATCCTGTTTTGGTATTATTGCGCGCACCCTGCTTCTTCAGCAATATCGCGAGTAACAACAGAACAGTTTGATACCTTTTAACGTGAAAGCTCTTTCGCCGCATATCGGGGGCACCAAGCCCTAGCCCGTATGAGTAAACCTGTTTTGGTATTATTGTGCGCACCCTGCTTCTTTAGCAATATCGCGAGTTATAACAGAACAGTTTGATACCTTTTAACGTGAAAGCTCTTTCGCCGCGTATCGGGAGCACCAAGCCCTAGCCCGTATGAGTAATCCTGTTTTGGTATTATTGCGCGCACCCTGCTTCTTCAGCAATATCGCGAGTAACAACAGAACAGTTTGATACCTTTTAACGTGAAAGCTCTTTCGCCGCATATCGGGGGCACCAAGCCCTAGCCCGTATGAGTAATCCTGTTTTGGTATTATTGCGCGCACTCTGCTTCTTCAGCAATATCGCGAGTAACAACAGAACAGTTTGATGCCTTTTAACGTGAAAGCTCTTTCGCCGCATATCGGGAGCACCAAGCCCTAGCCCGTATGAGTAATCCTGTTTTGGTATTATTGCGCGCACCCTGCTTCTTCAGCAATATCGCGAGTAACAACAGAACAGTTTGATACCTTTTAACGTGAAAGCTCTTTCGCCGCATATCGGGGGCACCAAGCCCTAGCCCGTATGAGTAATCCTGTTTTGGTATTATTGCGCGCACCCTGCTTCTTCAGCAATATCGCGAGTTATAACAGAACAGTTTGATACCTTTTAACGTGAAAGCTCTTTCGCCGCATCTCGGGAGCACCAAGCCCTAGCCCGTATGAGTAATTCTGTTTTGGTATTATTGCGCGCACCCTGCTTCTTCAGCAATATCGCGAGTTATAACAGAACAGTTTGATACCTTTTAACGTGAAAGCTCTTTCGCCGCATATCGGGAGCACCAAGCCCTAGCCCGTATGAGTAATTCTGTTTTGGTATTATTGTGCGCACCCTGCTTCTTCAGCAATATCGCGAGTTATAACAGAACAGTTTGATACCTTTTAACGTGAAAGCTCTTTCGCCGCATATCGGGGGCACCAAGCCCTAGCCCGTTGAGTAATCCTGTTTTGGTATTATTGCGCGCACTCTGCTTCTTCAGCAATATCGCGAGTTAAACAGAACAGTTTGATACCTTTTAACGTGAAAGCTCTTTCGCCGCTATCGGGGGCACCAAGCCCTAGCCCGTATGAGTAATCCTGTTTTGGTATTATTGCGCGCACTCTGCTTCTTCAGCAATATCGCGAGTAACAACAGAACAGTTTGATGCCTTTTAACGTGAAAGCTCTTTCGCCGCATATCGGGAGCACCAAGCCCTAGCCCGTATGAGTAATCCTGTTTTGGTATTATTGCGCGCACCCTGCTTCTTCAGCAATATCGCGAGTAATAACAGAACAGTTTGATACCTTTTAACGTGAAAGCTCTTTCGCCGCATATCGGGGGCACCAAGCCCTAGCCCGTGTGAGTAATCCTGTTTTGGTATTATTGCGCGCACTCTGCTTCTTCAGCAATATCGCGAGTTATAACAGAACAGTTTGATACCTTTTAACGTGAAAGCTCTTTCGCCGCATATCGGGGGCACCAAGCCCTAGCCCGTATGAGTAATTCTGTTTTGGTATTATTGTGCGCACCCTGCTTCTTCAGCAATATCGCGAGTTATAACAGAACAGTTTGATACCTTTTAACGTGAAAGCTCTTTCGCCGCATATCGGGAGCACCAAGCCCTAGCCCGTATGAGTAATTCTGTTTTGGTATTATTGTGCGCACCCTGCTTCTTCAGCAATATCGCGAGTTATAACAGAACAGTTTGATACCTTTTAACGTGAAAGCTCTTTCACCGCATATCGGGGGCACCAAGCCCTAGCCCGTGTGAGTAATCCTGTTTTGGTATTATTGCGCGCACTCTGCTTCTTCAGCAATATCGCGAGTTATAACAGAACAGTTTGATACCTTTTAACGTGAAAGCTCTTTCGCCGCGTATCGGGGGCACCAAGCCCTAGCCCGTATGAGTAATCCTGTTTTGGTATTATTGCGCGCACTCTGCTTCTTCAGCAATATCGCGAGTAACAACAGAACAGATTGATGCCTTTTAACGTGAAAGCTCTTTCGCCGCATATCGGGAGCACCAAGCCCTAGCCCGTATGAGTAATCCTGTTTTGGTATTATTGCGCGCACTCTGCTTCTTCAGCAATATCGCGAGTTATAACAGAACAGTTTGATACCTTTTAACGTGAAAGCTCTTTCACCGCATATCGGGGGCACCAAGCCCTAGCCCGTATGAGTAATCCTGTTTTGGTATTATTGCGCGTACCCTGCTTCTTCAGCAATATCGCGAGTAACAACAGAACAGTTTGATGCCTTTTAACGTGAAAGCTCTTTCGCCGCATATCGGGGGCACCAAGCCCTAGCCCGTGTGAGTATTTTTAGTCTTTATGAATATTTTTTAATAGCTTTTATTAGCCTTTAATTTAACATTCCAGGACCCCGCGAAAACTGAACCCCGGACTAGCGATGTGAAGTTACAGTTGGGGAATGAGATAAGGACAATGAATTAAATTATTTCATAATTCATATATGAATAGAATGTGATAATAGGTTCTACCTGATAGGAGATGAGTAATATTAAATCAGGTATAAAGGAGAGGATAGTAAGATGAATAAGTAGAATAACTCGACTTATGAGAAGGCTTCTTGAGAGATTTAGAATGGACGGATTGAAGTGAATGTTGATTATGACTGTATCGTGGATTCTTTAAGAGATGAGTCATATTCTAAAATTAGAATGACTAGAGATTTAGAATGGACGGATTTGAAGTGAAAGTTGATTATGACTGTATCGTGGATTCTTTAAGAGATGAGTCATATTCTAAAATTAGAATGACGAAAGATTTAGAATGGACGGATTTGAAGTGAAAGTTGATTATGACTGTATCGTGGATTCTTTAAGAGATGAGTCATATTCTAAAATTAGAATGACGAGAGATTTAGAATGGACGGATTTGAAGTGAAAGTTGATTATGACTGTATCGTGGATTCTTTAAGAGATGAGTCATATTCTAAAATTAGAATGACGAAAGATTTAGAATGGACGGATTTGAAGTGAAAGTTGATTATGACTGTATCGTGGATTCTTTAAGAGATGAGTCATATTCTAAAATTAGAATGACGAAAGATTTAGAATGGACGGATTTGAAGTGAAAGTTGATTATGACTGTATCGTGGATTCTTTAAGAGATGAGTCATATTCTAAAATTAGAATGACGAAAGATTTAGAATGGACGGATTTGAAGTGAAAGTTGATTATGACTGTATCGTGGATTCTTTAAGAGATGAGTCATATTCTTAAATTAGATTGACGAGAGATTTAGAATGGACGGATTAAAGTGAAAGTTGATTATGACTGTATCGTGGATTCTTTAAGAGATGAGTCATATTCTTAAATTAGATTGACGAGAGATTTATGAAAGTTTTACCTGGTTATCTCCACAAGGACTGCCTTCTGCTGCAGGCCTGTAGGCAACGCAGTAGCCAGAGCCAGCGTCGAAGCAGAACAGCTGGGCGCATACCCTTTCGTCTTTCTACAAACACAACCACCAGTTCTCTTCAATGGGACAAGACAATGGGTCAACCATTACTACATCGACTACTCATTACTACTACTACTACTACTACTACTACAAATACTACAACTAGGGTTTAGTAGCCAAATAGTAGTATCAGTAGAGAAAACTGTATTCAAGTTTCAAACCTTACTTCCTCAATGAGCAATTAAAAAAAAAACTTTAGGCCTTCTAACGTTCTGAATTTAAACATCACAAAATTCGTTTTACAAATATTAATATCAAAAAAATGTATTTTAATTCTAACGTAGTGCAATCAGTTATTATGTGGTATTTATTCATTGTAAGGTAAAAAACTAATGAAATGGTCTCCACATATAAACATTTAATCGTATAAACAACGCGTTTCGAACACATAGTGTTTTTCCTGAAGCATTAACTAACTTAGTTAATGCCTGAGGAAGAACAATGAAATGGTCTCTACATATAAAAATTTAATCGTATAAAAAACAATGCGTTTCGACACGTAGTGTTCTTCCTCAGGCATTAACTAAGGGTTAGTTAATGCCTGAGGAAGAACAATGAAATGGTCTCTACATATAAAAATATAATCGTATAAACAATGCGTTTCGACACGTAGTGTTCTTCTTCAGGCATTTACTAAGGGTTAAAGGAGATTAACTAAGATTTTTGTTACTGAGAAGGTAAACATTACAGAGAAGGCACAAAAAGTGCCTTAACATTTAAAAAGAATTACTTTAATATCCAAGTTAAAAAAAAAAGTTTACCACTTTATAAAATTCTGAATTTAGATATCACTAAATTAGTTTTAACGTTTTGAATATCAATATCACAAAATTAGATTTTAACGTTTTGAATATAAATATAACAAAATTATATTTTAACGTTTTGAATATAAATATAACAAAATTATATTTTAACGTTTTGAATATAAATATAACAAAATTGGTTTTCTAACGTTTTGAATATTAATATCACAAAATTTGCGCTTAACTATCATAAGAGATTTTTATGACTGAAGTATTTTTTTCAGGAAATCAAGAAGGCTTTTTATTTTAGTTATGCTAGGTTAGTTAATATTAAAATTATAGTAATCCGTCTTACCTCGTACCCTGCTGCTGAAGTTCTTAGACCGGTTTCGGGCGTCACCCATCTTCAACAAGAACTGATCAACTAGAACTACGGAGTCCCACCTTTCTGTTTATATAACCTACCTACTTCCCAATGCTGCCTAGATTTTAATATTTAATTATTTTAACTTTACTTTTATTTTTATTTTGAATAAAATTTTCAACATTGTTCTTGTTGAAGATGGGTGACGCCCGAAACCGGTCTAAGAACTTCAGCAGCAGGGTACGAGGTAAGACGGATTACTATAATTTTAATATTAATGATACTAACCTCTGTGGTAATGAAAAAATGCATGAATTTATGCTAGGTTAGGTTAGGCTAGGATGCCAGCGACCGACCCCAGAAGAGAGCACACATAGGGCGTACACTGGCCCCTTGTAATACCACAATAGAGAAATAGCCTCTATTCTTCACAAGTCACAAGTCCACTTGAAAGTCCCGAGAGAACAACAAACACCGACTAGATCCGTAGATACCAGTGGCAATGCTTGTTTATAAATAAAAATGTGTGATTTTTTTATTTGAGCATAAAGGCATGGACTAATGGGGTCTTACGAAGCAGGCTGATGTGCCTCGGTCCCGTCGGCACTGGGCGTCCAGACTCAGGAGTCGCCCAGGAAGGACACGGGGAAGAGAGTCGTCTTCATGGGGAGAGTTGTACAGGCAACTCGCTGTCTCACCACTGTAATAACAAACAATCATTCCATTATACATATATATATGCATAAAAAGATTTCACATAAACACATGAAATAACAATCAATGATCAAACCACAATAAGAAAATGGGAAAACAAGACTAAGATCTTTCAACCGTAACAAGCGGTCTTCGTCAGAGTCAAAAACCCAACTAAAACACTAGATGCAGAAAACATCATAGTGAGGGTTCCATTAAACATACATACATATATATATATCAATGATCAAACCACAATAAGAAATGGGAAAACAAGACTAAGATCTTTCAACCGTAACAAGCGGTCTTCGTCAGAGTCAAAAACCCAACTCTGGGTTTTCCCAAAAAACAATTCTTAGTCTTGTTTTCCTATTTCTTATTGTGGTTTGATCATTGATTGTTTTTCACGTGTTTATGTGAAATCTTTTTATATATATATATATATATATATATATATATATATAGTTAAATAACGCCCCATATTTGGCTTGTATCTGTTTCTTACACAATTTCTCCAGTTTCCGGAATTCCTTCCTCGTCTCTTCATTAAAACTATAAAGCTTATCACCAATATTGCTAGTCGACATGTTTCGAATGTACCACATTGATCATCAGGACAATAATGAGAATAATTCTCATTATTGTCCTGATGATGAATGTGGTACAAGGAAGGAATTCCGGAAACTGGAGAAATTGTGTAAGAAACAGATACAAGTCAAATATGGGGCGTTATTTAACAATATATATGTATACATATATATATGCAACACAACAAGGATAAATTGGGATGCGGTCAGTTTCTTCCTCTTCCAATCAAACTCTCATTGCCGACATTTCTATTTCATTCAAAATCTTTTTCAAAGGCCTACAATACAAAGGAAATTAAGAGATTAAAAACGTAGATTTTTGACATAAACAAAAAGAAGTACATTATGAAAAAACAAATAAAAACATGAGTATTAGGATAGCAATAAAAATAAAATAAACTGAAGAAACCTATCTAGAAAAATTATAATGTGAAAAGCAGAGCAGATTCTGCATTCACGACTTTTTTAAGTAGCTGTTCTTTTTTCCTAATGACACTTCTATGTTGCAGAGGCAATGCAAATAGCAGATTTCCCAGCGACATTTTCAGACAAAAAACATAATCAAATAACTACTAAAATTGTTATTCACTACTTTTTAAACACAAGCTTTCGACCTCATTGGTCATCTTCAGGCAGAATAAAATATTAAGACAAATAAGATAAAAATCCAAACTAATAAAATAACAGGATACAACTACAAATGCATATATAAGGGAAAACATTAAAAAGGTAATATAGAGGTAACAATACTAAGAGGTAATAGTAGGTGGCGATCCTAGCGTCCGGGAGGTTAACCAGCCGTCATTCCGTCTTTGTTAATTTCACTTTATTGTCAAAGTTTTGTGGAAGTCGGTATAACAAACATATCACTATATTGTAAGTTAATCTCCGGGCATTTTTCCTTCATGTAGATGGCTTCTAGGATTTGTAAATGAAGAGGGTTTCTGTTGAAGTTTAAAATAGACGTTCCCTCTACAAACTACAGTAGAACCCCGTTTATTCAGCACGATCGGGGGGGGGGGGGGGGGGACCATGCCGGATTAAGCGTTTTGCCGTTGTTTTGAGTGTTACTCTTATAAATACACATGAAGTAATTAAAAGTTAGAAAATAGCAAAACAATCATAGAAAACACACTCGTAATTACCTTCCTAGAGCGTAGGCTTGACTGTAGACTGTAATGTAATCCATTGTAAAGGCACTTTTAATAAACGTAAACTTTATTTTTCATATTTTATTTTGCTTAGGGCAGGGCAGGCATATTTATAGGTTAGTCGTAAACTTATATTTTGATACTCTATTTAACTCTATGTTTTCACTTATTTTCGTATTTATCTTACTGTACTAATGTCCTTAAGCCTAATTGTCTTGTTTTTAACTTTACATTGGAGGGGGGTCGTTAGGTAATTCTTCGTCAGACCAGGGGAGCTTCGCGCGGCGTATTTAAAATTACGTGGTTGTACATTTTTTGTGTTTGCATATTTTTTACCCAATATTTTTTTCGGGAAATTACCCTGGTCAAAATTTTGACGTTGTTTTGAGCGTGCCGGACGTTTGGATACCGGATAAAGGGGGTTCTACTGTACTTAAAAGAACTTAAAAAAAAACTTAAAAGAACCTCTAAAGAACAGCTACTTAAAAAAGTCGTGAATTTCAGAATCTGCTCTGCTTTTCAACAATGTATGCTTGGGTGAAGATCTGCTGCCAACTTATACAAATATATATATATATATATATATATATATATATATATATATATATATATATATATATATATATATATATATATAATATGCTTACTTAAGGAAATGATGAAAGCTGGCAATGGAGCAGGGCGACCACCTGAAGCCCTTCTCAGTGTGCCTCAGGTCGGACATGATGTAGCCGTCCTCCCAGCGGCACTTGTCGGCACCTGGTCCTCCGAGGTACGACGGTGGTGGGGAGCCATCATGCACTGCTCCCAGCCTGTGCAATACAATACACTGCTATAGTCATATTTCAAAGCATGCATCAAAGTATCACATACTAAACTAGTCATAGTTACGGAGTGCCACCAATGGGTGTCCACCCGATTCACGTCACATAATCAAAAAGCTAAAGGAGTAACCCTAAATCAAAATTACTTCTAAATACATGAAATTGTAGTCGAAGTATCAAGAAAAAAAAAAACTAAACTAGTAAACGTATACGTCTTTAATACCTGTTCATATTTAAGGGTTGAGAATTGCTCGTTCACAAAAACTATTTATTCTGAATAGATAGTACCATCCTCAACTCTGGGAAACACCTTTTCAATCATGATTGATCAAATACGCAATATATTCATATGCTCAAATGAAATTAAAATCAACTTAACAATACCTAATTGCCACACCTGTATATTTTCAAAATAAACATGTCTGTGAAATTGATAAAGCTGGTGGCTCATCAGCACTTCCTTTAACGATGGAACTTAATAAAGTTAAACCAACACTACTTGTAATATGTTCTTTACTATTATTTTGATTTTTCATTTGAAAAATTTTTTGAAATCATTTAACCACAAGGTTTTCGAGACTTAAACGTCATTCAACCAGAAAAAGTTAAATATATTTTACTTTTGAGGACACAAATGAAAAATATTGTAACAAACCATTAATAAAGGTGAATTAAATTACATTCATAAACATTAAGAATTAGAATGCGATTTTTTGATGAAAATAAAATATAGTACAATATTATCAACATTTAGAGGTAGTAATGGAGTGATTAAGCGTCTCTAATAGCCTCTAACACTCAACTCCGATTTTCGACCTTCACGAGGCTACCCTGTTAACCTGCTATATGCAGGGATAAACGAAAGAGGAGGAGAAGGTGATCAGGGGCTGGGCCTGACCACCTTCGTTTCCCATCCTTCCTCATCCCCAAATCCCCTCCTTTTATCCCAGCCCCAATCTAAGGAGTTATACGATCCGTGCCGAAGGATGGATGATACAGGGGTTACTGTATTATGAACGGTGCCTCAAGGGTACCATGCGACTCCCTTGAGGAAATAGACTTACTCCGGTATGCGGTGCTCTGCCGGAGCGGACAAAATACCACCAATAGAGCTTCAGGGATTTTCCTCTGTCAGGAGAAGGAAGTCTGGAGACCATCCTCCGGAAGCGCAGAGGGTCCAAAAGCGCTAACTAGTGGGAACCTCCCACAAGCGCACCTGAGGACCCGAAGAAGGAAAAAGGAAGTACTTTACCCCGAAACATAGGGAGCCTGAATGGACATTATCAATGATGGTTTGTGCAGATTCTGCAAAGAGGAAGAAACACCGTTGCACCTGCTGATAACTTGTCAGGCAACTTTGCTGCACAATAGTAGGTGCTTCGGGACACTCAACAAACCATGGAAAAACTTTTACCGCTGGAACCAGCAAAAGTGCTGGGCTTCTTGGAAGCGTTGAAGCTAACTGCTGGGGTACTTTAGTACAGAAGAGGGGAAGTACAATAGTTTTTAAGACGCAGTGCTATAGTCACCCACAAATAATAAAAATAAAATATCAACATTTAATAAAAAAAAAAATAAAAAGAATAAAATAAAATGGTTTGACTTACAGATGTCCGACTTCGTGAGCAGCTACAATGATGCCAGAGAAACCGCCTGTATCTTCAATGATGGCAACACTGTTTACTTTCTCTAGCCTTTTGTTCACCACGCATGCGCCACCAACATAAGCAAATCCTATCAAACCATTAGACACAGTGTTAACAATACATGAAAGCAAATTCATTTATAATAACTTATAGTTTCTTTAACGATAATAACTTATTTTTAAAACTGAGATATGATTGTTATTATTAAAAAAAAAAAAATAAAAAGCAAGTCTTATTACAAAAGAAGAAAACTTGATATTTTGAATGAACAATAATCACTATGCAATATGAACATTCATCGTGATGCTTTATTTTGCAAATCTCTAAAACCCTAGCAGGAGTTTTATAACAAACAGACATTTTATTACATAAGAGTCAACTTGTATTTCTGTTTTCATCAAAATTGATTTGTCTCACTTTGAATAATCAATCTTCCAAATGAATTCCTTTAATTATTTGATCATTAGGCTAGAGTGTACTTTAGGAGCCCCAGCGTTTACAGAGACGGACCTTTACACAGAGGTTATAAGGGTTTCCCTACTCTCCAGTAGGGATTTTGGAGTCATTTCTTTTCCTTAAATGGCAACTCATACTTATATTGCAGTAATGTTTCTTTCAATATAAGTTTAATTAGTTCTTGCTACATTCCTGGTTTGGGAGAAGACCAAACACTTCTTTGAGTCTAATAAGTAGACATTAATTACCTGAAATAATCAATTACAACAAAATCCATACATGTTTACATTTTGAAATTATTAAAACAAATTAGTTTTATAAACATTTTGGCCATTGTTGATTTGTCAACTCTGGGGCCCCTAAACTTCCGATCATTACAGTTAACTATAATAACTATAATTGTTTAATTAAAATTAATTTTATAAAGAGAACAGAAAAAGTTTTCAACTATTAAATACTAACACAATGTTTTAAAAAATATCTAACACTCAGAGTAATAGAAATGTGAGTCATTGTATAAACTGAGAACAATGCTAGCTTCATCTTTGAGATTTAAAAATGTTTTAAATAAAAAAAATATGCATTCAGTACGTTACATAATACCATTCAGTCGATAACAATACCATTACCTTCTGCTGAATGCTTAATGGTTAAATATATTTCTTGTAATACTGTAATTATTTTTCTGCATATAGCATTTCTCAGATTAAATGACAAATGTAATATTCATTTCCAGTTGTAAACAATCTGTGCTCTATATTAAGAAAATATTGATGCAAAAACATTTACATATGTGTCACGTCTTAATTCTTTAAATTTAATTCTAATAAAATTAATTCTTGTCTATTAATAAAAATTAAATAAACACTTATAAAAGAGATGTCATTAATGAATTGATAAATTATTTCTTGTAAAGGTAACAAGCAAAACATTAAGTAGCAGAGTCATTCCGATTAATTAAAGGCAATTCACCAAGGCCACCTTGCACAGTCAGTGAAATACACACCAACGCTTTTAACAACAACGCTTTTAAAACTCTCGTATTACTAATTTAGTTATCAACTGCAATGAGTTTCAAAATAAAGCCGAATCAATGTATTTCACTGACAGTGACATCAGCATAAATGAATATCAAGAACATAATCCCAAGATTAGTTAGTGAAAGTTTAAAAAGATGTCTTACCTCTGTTTCCAGTGAAAAAATAAATTGAAAAAAAAAAAGGGGCATTAATAGAATAAATGACAAAAACATGTTTTTAACATTAAAAAAGGTATGATTTCGCATGCAAGTTAAAAAATATTAAACTTTGAAAGAAGGAATCATTTTTGTTTAGAAAAGTCGACTGCATTAAACAGACCCAAGTGACATAAGAGGTTTTTAAGTTTAGTTTAGGTTTCCCTAAGTACATTGTTACTTGAAAGAAAGTTTTCAAATGCCCAGAGCAGTTCAGAGACGGTGAGTTGCTTATTTTTTGTTGATTAGATTAAATAGAAATGTTATTTAAAATCCATTTTTTTTTCTCGTGGCATTTTTATATACCATTTTTTTTCTGGCAGTTTGTTATTATTACCTGCGGTTCCTCGATTGCAACTTTCATTTGGATATTGTCTTCTGCACATGTCTAATCTGAAATGTAAAATAATGGTTCACACAAAACGTCCAGTTTTTGTTTTCAGGGTTGTTTTTTTTTTGTTTGTGAAGTGCTTAGTGAACGAGTGCTTCCAGGACTGTCATTCCTTCAATCAATCTAAAACCAACTTACCCAACACTGCTAAAACTAACCTGTCCCCTAATCAAATATATACAAACTGAACACGTCAACACACATTTCAACAAATACTCCTTTTTTTTAAAATTAAATATTCATTTTCTATTTAATTTTTTATACTAATACTCTTTTAAATTCAAATAAAATTGATTTTACGTTATAATTAAAAATTTTCATTAGTCAAATATAAATAATAATTTATTAAAATTAATATTTATTAAATTTATTAAAATATTCTAATACGTTTTCATTGAAAAGCACATTGTAAATCACAATTAATAACCCAATAATTTTATTTTCCAAAGTTTACAATACTAGGATTTATTTAATTCAAAATGAATGTTATATAACTACAAAATATCGTATTTTTATTATTGATTAAAAAATGATAAAGTTATATTCCTAGATTACGATATTTTTGTTACCAGATTAGGTAAGGTTAGGTTAGGTTACAGTTGCTGTATCACACACATAGGCCAAAATTATTATATTGGGTTACAATTTCTTTTATGTTATAATCAAATCTAATTCTTTTACAATTATTATTTTTTTTTTTGGCATACTATATAAAATGTTAATAAAGAAATAATTTTGTTATTATTTTAAAAATATTGTCGTATTGTGACATCCCGTTATAAATCAAATGAAATTATTTAATAGTTCTAGTTTTAAAAATATTTTTTTTGAAAATTTAAACGCGCATATTTATGTTTTTTTAAAGTTATTTGGGGGGATGGGATAGATGATAAAACAGCTTTCAGGGGGTCCACAAGCAAACAAAAGTTGACAGTCCCCCTAGGTGGAGGTATATTTTACTTTTTTTGTTTTACTGATTGTTTATTTTGACGAGATATTTGTTCAGATGTGTCAGACGGTCAGTCTTACTAATACCTGCTGTAATAATTCAAGCTCTACTACTTCCCAATTCCAACACCACCGCCATATATATATATATATATATAATATATACAACCAACAGTGAACAATTGTTCAACAGTAACTATTCATCTTTTAACCTACCAGCAGTGCCTTTCGTGCATCTTCCGCCCTTCCTTCTTCTGCACATATCGTATCTAAACCAAACAACAAAATTGCACAAACAAACTTTTAACAGGAATTCACCTTGATTGTCAGCAAGACAGTGGTGCCATCTACTTACTACATTCAGTACTACACACACTACGGAGGGGCCCAATAGCAGGTTTCATTACTTTAACAGTATTTCGTTAAAATCATTAATTTGTTTTCTTTCAGTTGATATTTCTGTTGTGGTATTTATTTTCATAGTTGTGTTTATACTAGTACTAATTTTTACAATAAATTATTTTTCGCCTTGAGAATACCGAAAAACTGTCGTTGAAACTTTGGTTTGAAATCAAAAGTTATTAATATGGACCTAATACTCGATAACTAAATTGGTGTTTGACCATTCAGTGGTCAGGAAGCTATATCAATATATATATATATATATATATATATATATATATATATATATATATATATATATATAGTAAACAGGAAAACGATCCAGGACAACACACGTTTCACAGTAAATCACAGACACAGAACAAAGGAACGATCACACTTACTGTCTCTAGTTTTCGATTGAACAGATAACGGTTCAGCCAAAAATTAGAAACAGTAAGTGTGTTCCTTTGTTCTGTGTCTGTGATTTACCGTGAAACGTAAATATATACATAAAAAGATTTCACATAAACACGTGAAATAACAATCAATGATCAAACCACAATAAGAAATGATCAAACCCAACAGTTGGGTTTTTGACTCTGACGAAGACCGCTTGTTACGGTTGAAAGATCTTAGTCTTGTTTTCCCATTTCTTATTGTGGTTTGATCATTATAAATATATACCTATTGATATAGCTTCTCGACCACTTATTCTTACAGTTCAAACAAGGGCTTTTGAGGATTTGGTCCAAAGAATTAACTACTGATTATAAACCAATGTTTCGTCTAAAATTGTTTGACATTTTCAAGGTTTTTTTTTGTTTGAAAAAAAAAATAATGAAGTTGGACGCACTGGTTATGTAACCTCACTTCGCTTTCGCCACTGATACGATACTGTTAGATAAATGCATCTAACTCAAGTAGTTTTCCTTCAAAAAAAAAAGCCTTGAAAATGTCAAACAATTTTAGACAAAACATCGGTTTATAATCAGTAGTTAATTCTTTGGACCAAATCCTCAAAAACCTAGTTTGAATTATTTATAAATATATATATATATTTATAAAAGTATCGACCGTGGAATAGAAACAAAACTAAAGTGTATCGGGACTCGGCCAGTTCTTCAGGTTCAAATTAAACTCTCATTGCCAACGTTTCGGTCTTTATTTAAAACCTTTTTAATAAGCAGAAGTATAAAAGTGTTACGTGTTCATTCAGACTACAGTTGTTGTTAAAATCCACATACTATTTTTCTTTTTAAAATAATTTGTAATCTAATACTTAGTTTTTCTGTTTCAAAAGTTATACTTCTGCCTATGAAAAAGGTTTTAAATAAAGACCGAAACGTTGGCAATGAGATTTTAATTTGAACCTGAAGAACTAACCGAGTCCCGATAAACTTTAGTTTTATATATATATATATATATATATATATATATATATATATATATATTATATATATATATATATATATATATATATATATATATATATATATATATATACTGATAAAAAGATTTCACATAAACACGTGAAATAACAATCAATGATCAAACCACAATATGAAAATGGGAAAACAAGACTAAGATCTTTCAACCGTAACAAGCGGTCTTCGTCAGAGTCAAAAAACTCAGTTGGGTTTTTAACTCTAACGAAGACCGTTTGTTACGGTTGAAAGACTTAGTCTTGTTTTCTTATTTAATATTGTGGTTTGATCATATATATATATATACAAATATTGTTAGGTAAAATGGATAAACAAACAAAAGTCTCCACACAAATTGATGTTTTATTCAACAACAACAACGCGTTTCGAACACTTTGTGTTCATCATCAAGTGATATTATATTGTTGTTATCAGTGAGTTTTATGACATATCTACAGCCTAAGGAGACACAATACAAGAAGTATTCTAATACAGATAAATTCATGTTTACTTCGCCTACAAAGTATAGCATAAAAGAAGTTAATAATAGATAAGAAGAAACATTTTCATTAGCCAGAAAGATTAAATGTTATCTTTGAATTGTTGATAAGAAATCTCAACCAAGTGAATCATCAATAATTGTAATGAATTAATACCCTCACTACCGTACACTCTGCTTTGGGCTCCCTCGTAAACAAATAAGTTTTGTGCAATAAACTACGTGATAAAAACATTTAATACTACTAAAGTCAAATATTAAACATACATAAAAACAATGTTTATGGTATTACTCATCAAAATATATTTTTATGCAGTAAAATAACAATAAAAAAAAACACTTGATGCAATCAATGAAGTTTAAACCACAAAGGAAAAAAGGAAAACAGTAGAAATAAATGCACTGAGGCCTTTCGCTTTGTGTCATCAGAGAACAAAGTCATTTCACTTTGTCTTCGTTTAAACTTCATATATTTGCATATTTGGGTAATAAGCATATATAGGTTGCAGTAATTACAACCTATACTAAATATAGATATACTATATTTTGAAATATATGCAAATAAAAGAATATCTGTGTTTTGACCAAAAGGTATAGGAGCATAATCAAGATCAAACAGGAATAGGCCTTCGTTTATACATGTAAGATTAAATTTTCTGCCTACATTTTTTTTGGATTTATTTTCTAGATGTGTTTTCCAGTTTTCTTATTAGTCCTTTCTATTGTCCGGAAACTATATGCAGTAACTCGCGATATGATATATTATCTATTTTCATAGGATCTTTATTAATACCAACGTTTCAATCTTCTTCGACAATCTTCAGGGTGGTTTTTCTACACTATTAGTCATAATATCCTAAAAAAAAAACTACTTAACAAATGTATCGATACTTAAACGTATGATATACATATTATCAATGTTATTAGCAATATATACATAATATATTGATATTAAACGCTACAGTTTAAACATCTAGACCAGCGTTTCCCAAAGTGGGCGGTACCGCCCCCCTGGGGGCGGTGGTTTGATATTGGGAGGCGGTAACGCAAAAATAGGCGGTTGGGGGGCGGTAACGCAAAAATATGCGGTTTGGGGGGGCGGTAACTAAAAAATAGATGGTTGGTGGCGACAGTGTAGCTAATGTAGCAGCTGGCTGCTACAATACTTACGCCGTCGTCACAAACTGTTGGCGGAAACCATCAAAAACTATACAAGTAATAAAAATTAGAAATAAGAATTTCAAAAGATATGCTGCTCTTTTACCTGAGGATTAAGGGGTCAGCCCCGGTCGAAAGTAAAAGAGAGTTTTCGGTCAAAATAAAGGGAATAAAAAGATAAGCTGCTCTTTCACGTATGTCCTATGGATTAAGAGGTCAGCCTTGATCGGAAGTAAATGAGTTTTCGGTCGAGATAAGAAGAATAAAATGATCGTTACCTATATAAATAGTAGACCGCAATCTCAATTCTGTAAAGATAGATTGTGGCTGTAGATTGCATGACAGATAGAGGATAGTTTTTTACTATTTCTTACTGTACTTCTTTCTTTCCCCAAACATCCCTTTCTGGACATTAATTCTTTCCTACGCTTTCACCCTTTTAAAATACCATTCTTATATTCATTAACCTGAATAGGATAGGGCAGTTCTGATAGGCTTTTTGGCATATCTTTCCATTTTTATGGGGTAGGGGGCGCTGGCAGGCTATTCTAGAAGACAAGGGGGCGCTGGCACTCTATTCCAGAAGACAAGGGGGCGCCAGCCTGAAAAAGTTTGGGAAACCCTGATCTAGACTGAGAGGTTTTTTTTTATAAAAATCCCCTCGCGGGTCAAAACATTAGCACTTACGGTCTAAACTGAGATTTTACGATTCAATGGTGGTGTCAGGACCATTACAGAACCAACTGTAGGGTGCAACTATCACTGCACAGGAAACTGTGGACTCCTAGGTTATACATACGGCGTCTCGTGACGGACCTATCTGCAGGAGGACCAGAGGATCACACTGAAGGTTTGCATAAGTGAAGCAGACCGGGGACATACCACCAACTGTAGGGTGCAAATATCACTGCACAGGAAACTGTGGACTCCTAGGTTATACATACGGCGTCTCGTGACGGACCTATCTGCAGGAGGACCAAAGGATCACACTGAAGGTTTGCATAAAGTGAAGCAGACCGGGGACATACCACCAACTGTAGGGTGCAAATATCACTGCACAGGAAACCGTGGACTCCTAGGTTATACGTACGGCGTCTCGTGACGGACCTATCTGCAGGACCAAAGGATCACACTGAAGGTTGGCATAAAGTGAAGCAGACCGGGGACATACCACCAACTGTAGGGTGCAAATATCACTGCACAGGAAACCGTGGACTCCTAGGTTATACGTACGGCGTCTCGTGACGGACCTATCTGCAGGACCAAAGGATCACACTGAAGGTTGGCATAAAGTGAAGCAGACCGGGGACATACCACCAACTGTAGGGTGCAAATATCACTGCACAGGAAACTGTGGACTCCTAGGTTATACATACGGCGTCTCGTGACGGACCTATCTGCAGTATGACCAAAGAATCACACTGAAGGTTTGCATAAAGTGAAGCAGACCGGGGACATACCACCAACTGTAGGGTGCAAATATCACTGCACAGGAAACTGTGGACTCCTAGGTTATACATACGGCGTCTCGTGACGGACCTATCTGCAGGAGGACCAGAGGATCACACTGAAGGTTTGCATAAAGTGAAGCAGACCGGGGACATACCACCAACTGTACTGTAAAAGTATCACTGCACAGGAAACTGTGGACTCCTAGGTTATACATACGGCGTCTCGTGACGGACCTATCTGCAGGAGGACCAAAGGATCACACTGAAGGTTTGCATAAAGTGAAGCAGACCGGGGACATGTCACCAACTGTAATGTGAAAGTATCACTGCACAGAAAACTGTGAACTCCTAGGTTATACATATGGCGTCTCGTGACGGACCTATCTGCAGGATGACCAAAGGATCACACTGAAGGTTTGCATAAAGTGAAGCAGACCGGGGACATACCACCAACTGTAATGTAAAAGTATCACTGCACAGGAAACTGTGGACTCCTAGGTTATACATACGGCGTCTCGTGACGGACCTATCTGCAGGATGACCAAAGGATCACACTGAAGGTTTGCATAAAGTGAAGCAGACCAGGGACATACCACCAACTGTAATGTAAAAGTATCACTGCACAGGAAACTGTGGACTCCTAGGTTATACATACGGCGTCTCGTGACGGACCTATCTGCAGGAGGACCAAAGGATCACACTGAAGGTTTGCATAAAGTGAAGCAGACCGGGGACATACCACCAACTGTAATGTAAAAGTATCACTGCACAGGAAACTGTGAACTCCTAGGTTATACATACGGCGTCTCGTGACGGACCTATCTGCAGGATGACCAAAGGATCACACTGAAGGTTTGCATAAAGTGAAGCAGACCAGGGACATGCCACCAACTGTAGGGTGCAAATATCACTGCACAGGAAACCGTGGACTCCTAGCTTATATATACGGTGTCTCGTGACGGACCTATCTGCACGAGGACCAAAGGATCACACTGAAGGTTTGCATAAAGTGAAGCAGACCGGGGACATGCTTAACAAAAACACAGAAATACTACATCAATACACCGCCCACGGCAGACTAAATATGAAGCAGGGTCTCCAGTATATTGGAAATGGGCCCCAACATTAATCATCAAACTACAAGCTTTGCAAACGTATTGAAGAAACCGACAACCCACCTAAATATACAACATGACTAGTAACTTCTCAGTTTAATTAGTATACTATTATTATTATCATCATATCGTTATTATTATAGCGTTATATTTAAGTATTGATACATTTGTTAAGCGGGTTTTTTAGGATATTATGACTAACAGTGTAGAAAAGTCACCCTGAAGATGCTCGAAGAAGACCGAAACGTTGGAATTAATAAAGATCTTATAAAAATAGATAATAAATCTTATCGCAAGTTACTGCATATAGTTTCCGGACAATAGAAAGGACTAATAAGAAAACTGGAAAAGACATCTAGAAAATAGATAAAAAAAAAATGTAGGCAGAAAAATTATTCTTAATGTATATATATATATATATATATATATATATATATATATATATATATGAAACGATTACAAGAAAAGAACACATAGAAACAAGACACAACTCACTTCAATATTTCAACATAATCGTCATCAGAAGAAGATGTGAGTTCTGCTCGGCTAGCATACAGCAACTTTTGATGACGGAGTCGGAACACTGAAGTTTCTACGGGGTCTTTTCTTGTAATCTTTTAATATTTTGTCCTAACGGGCCGTTTCATATTTTGAATGATATATATATATATATATATATATATATATATATATATATATATATATATGTCTTATTAAAAATTATGCCAATTTTAACTTTTGTTCTTTTCCGAGTTAATTTTTCAAGTTTTCTAACTATGGATTTCCACCTTTCTGGTAAAATGGAAGTCAAGAATAAATCTTTTGGTGAATTACTTTATATTTTACCAGAAAGGTGGAAATCCATAGTGAGAAAACTTGAAAAATTAACTCGGAAAAGAACAAAAGTTAAAATTGGCATAATTTTTAATAAGACATGTTTGATTGAAGGTCTGCTCCCAAAATACACAAATATATATATATATATATATATATTAGTATATTTAGGAAGCAGTCCTTCATTTATACAGGTTTGATTAAATAATACGCCATATTTACGGTTGATTAGGATTAAATAATACGCCATATTTACGGTTGATTAGGATTAAATAATACGCCATCTTTACGGTTGATTAGGATTAAATATTACGCCATATTTACGGTTGATTAGATAATCAACCGTAAATATGGCGTATTATTTAATCAAACCTGTATATATATATATATGATCAAACTACAATATGAAATGGGAAAACAAGACTAAGATCTTTTAACAATAACAAGGTTATTTACGTGTTATCTTTTAGCCACATCTTAGGCGCACACTGTAACTCCCTCAATATTAAAAAAAAAAAAAAAAAAAATGAGAAAGTAAAATGACAGAAAAAGAAAAAACAAATAATGGGAGGGAGGGCTAAGAAATCGGGAGATGTGGAAAGGTCAACCACGACAAACAACACACATAGCTGAAGAACTTACTTACTGTACGTATAACATGAAACATGCCCACTGTGTGCCGAGTCTACAGTGATGTGCATCTATGATTCCATTTACTACTTCATGTGTAAATCAAATTCTTACTACAGAGACACAATCATAAAAAAAAAAACAATGAACACATTGTGGTTAATAAACTAATTAACAACATACTTATAAAATCAATAATATGTCAATTGCCAGTTATTTTAAAGTATCCATTAGACTGTCAAATCACGATTAAAGAGGAAAAGAAACTCTTGCCTACACAAGGATTTAATCACACAACGCGTTTCGAACACTTAGTGCTCATCATCAGGTTACATCCAGCTCGGTAAGGTGATATTAGCTGATGATGAAAAGTAAGTGTTTGAAACGCGTAGTCTTATAAATGTAATGTTCCTCTCTAATCATGAGTAAATACCACAAAATAACTGCTTGCATATCTGGCATGTTAAAAGAGGCCTTCTAAATATATTTCTTCCTTAGCAATTTCTTTCTAAAACATAGCATATTTCTTTTCTCATTTTATTGCATTTGCCCACATAGGTAAGTTACATTCTAAAATTTCAGAATATTATTGATAATTTATTCCAATAAATAAATAATAGTAATTTTCTTTAACCAATTCAAAAATATAATAAAGATGCTGCCCAGCTTACGAACAAGATACGTTCCGAACGGCCGCTAGTTAGCTAAATTCGTATCAAGATACGTTCCAAACAGCCACTCGTTAGCTGAATTTATAACAAGATACATTCTCAAGAGCAAAGCATTAGCTGAATTTGTAACAAGATACATTCTCAACAGCAGAGCATTAGTTGAATTTGTAACAAGATACGTTCCAAACAGCCACACGTTAACTGAATTTGTAACAAGATACGTTCCGAACGGCCGCTAGTTAGCTAAATTCGTAACAAGATACGTTCCGAACAGTTCTGAATTTGTTCTTGAGTCGTTACAGGTGTACCATATGGCGGAATGTATGTTTTCAGGCATGTAAATCTAACTTATACGAGTTAATACTGCACACAAGCAATACTTAAGTCTAATCCACAGTAAGAAATGAGAAAATTGACTAAGATCTTTCAATTCGAAACAAGTAAACGCTTCGTCAGAGTCCAACTGATACGGAATAAGTAACGCTAAATAACATAATACTATAAACAATAATTTTATATAATAAATTATTCCTCTTTTGCCTCCTCTCTCTCTTCAATGAGGAGGAAGAAAAGGGTGACCTCCGAACGACCTTGCTCGTAAGTATGGTAGCATCTGTATATATATATATATATATTTGTAAACACATTTTCGTTGGAAATATGATCCAAAACGAACAAAAATAGTTCAATATAGACAAAGAAACATAGAGAAATCAAAAGAACACACTTACAGTCACTAATTTTCGGTTTGAACCGTCTTCAGGAGAGATAAGAGTCGGTTGGGTCTCCAACCGTCTCTGAATCAGTGCGCTTGGTTTCCCTCTCTTATCTCGCCTTAAGACGGTTCAAACCGAAAATTAGGGACTGTAAGTGTATTCTTTTCATTTCTCTACGTTTCTTTGTCTATAGTGAACTATATATTTTTAAAATAATATGTTTCTTTTTAATTAATAAGTTCAATCAACATACACTTGCATATATTTTTGTAGAACGACAAGAAAACGATATGAAAGGAACACCAAAAGTAAAAAAAATACATAAAAAAGTTGTACATAAAAATTCCCTTTTAGGAAAACAAGTAAAACTTTCCAAATTTTAGTCCTTAACGATATTAAACTATTGGTGTGCCTTTTTTTTAAAGGAATTTTTTTATTTTCTGTTTTATATAGATTATGAAAGTTATTTTAAATAGGATGAAAGACAAAAGGAAACATACTTGGTGATGGCAACAGCAATGTCATAGACAGGAAGTCTCCTTTCCCTGAAAAGGTACTTTCCCATGTCGGTGAGGGCTGCGGCCGAGTCGATGGCATCCCTTCCAACTCTGTTGCGCTCCAAGTAAGGCGTTGCGTCTCGGCCCTGCAATATCATCAGGCTTATTTCACTGCAAGTAATACATGACTGCAATATCATCAGGCTTATTTCACTGCAAGTAATACATGACTGCAATATCATCAGGCTTATTTCACTGCAAGTAATATATGGCTGCAATATCATCAGGCTTATTTCACTTTAAGTAATACATGACTGCAATATCATCAGGCTTATTTCACTGCAAGTAATATATGGCTGCAATATCACCAGGCTTATTTCACTGCAAGTAATACATGACTGCAATATCATCAGGCTTATTTTATAAACCTGTACTTAATATACTCTGTACGATGTCAAGTACTCGTTAAAGATCCCTATCTAAAATATACTTAAGCTAGGCAAATTAAGGACTACCAATGTAGAATCAGTGTTCATTGTGTGGTATAACAAAGAGCCAATGTTGGAGCCTGTGTGTGTTCCCCTGTGGGACTGCCACTGAAACCTAACCTTCAGTTACTCGCCATTACGTTACAGTTTGTTTGACTGCCATTGCCTCAATTTCGTCTGATTCACTAATCATTATCATTATGCAAAACTAAAGTTTATTAGTTAAGCGTGAATTATTCAATGTTATAAAATAAAAAAAAAGGACCTTGTATTTTAAAAGGATTTTGACTCTCAATGTAGAATCAACAAGTAATGTGGTTGACTCTTTACAGAAATTGATCCCAGATAATAATGAGCCACAATTTCCTCCCTTGAAACATCACTAGAAGATGAACACTTTATAATTGTGGGCGTTGGAAAACAAACAAACAAATCATCTTGATGCGTATGAAAATAAATATGATTACTAAATAACATATATATTTAGTAACTCTAGTACAGTTTTATATTATTAATATGGCAAAACCGTCATACCCTGTAATATGCTCTTGGAGACGTTGGAGCGCTTTCGGACGTTGTCGATCTTCGATCGCAACTAACCTACTGAGCTGTTATAAAGGGGGTTGGTTATCGGTCAAGTCCACATGTGTGGACATCCACTGTGTGGACTTGACAGATGTCAAGTGGTCAAGTCCACATGTGTGGACATTCAATGTGTGGACTTGACAGATGTCAAGTGGTCAAGTCCATATGTGTGGACATCCAATGTGTGGACTTGACAGATGTCAAGTGGTCAAGTCCACATGTGTGGACATCCAGTGTGTGGTCTTAACAGATAACCAACCCCCTTTATAATAGCTCAATAGGTCAGTTGCGATCGAAGATGGACAACATCCGAAAGCGCTTTAACGACTCCAAGATCATCTTACGAGGTAAGACGGTTTTAGCATATTAATAATATAAATCATACTAACCTCAGTGGTAATAATAATATGCATGTATTTAGTACAGTTTCTTGAAGACATACCCTTGAAATAATTATGCCAGCAATGCTGATCCGCACTGTGGGGCCTTTCAGCAGTTTGTACCTCAAGTCCACTCCGTTCCAAAAAGAGATGAAATACCTTTTGATCTGCACATTGTCCCCTCCATGCAGTCTGAAATAAAACACCACTATATATTCAAAAAGACAAAACCTTCTACTTATATTCATACTTTTGATCTCAAATATAAAGATCTAAATAAACAATAGTACACTGTTATCCATTTTAGAAATAAATTATCCGTAATACGAGTCTTTTTTGAAAATACAAACAAAATTATGTCCCAATATCAGTGGAGATTCATATATATATATATGAACAACAATATATATATATATATATATATATATATATATATCCACGTCGCTCCGTTCTTCGACGTGGGGAGATCTCTCTCACTTCGTCCTCTCTACTAGTCTACTCTCCTGATGACGAACAACAGTTCGAAATATTGAATTCTGTAAGTTTTCTTTGTATTCTCTTTTCTGTGTCGTGCTTTGTGTAGTTTAAATTTTTATATATATATATATATTATATATATATATATATATATATATCAGTTCACAAACGAAGAAAAGTAACACACAGAGAAAGAGACACACTTACAAACTAAGTGTGTCACTTTCTCTGTGTGTTGCTTTTCTTCGTTTGTGAACTGATTTGCGTCCAGTTTGGATCGTTTTTTCGAATTTTAAGTGGATATATATATATATATATATATATATTAGTATAAGTGGGCAGCAAATCTTCTTGAAGACAAATGGAATTAAAGTATGCAGCAGCTTCTGCATTGACGACCTTTTTGCTGATGGCCTCGATTTTTCTTACTATCATTCGGTGATGCTGAGGCAACTTCCATATATGCTGGGCCAGAGACATTGAGAAAACCAATATCAAACAATTTTAATGAAACACAAAAACACTGGGTTGAAACAAGCTTTCGACCACACCTTGGTCATCTTCAGGTTACACTACTATTTAATTAATGAATGTTAATATAATTAACTGAAAAGTAATCTTTAAAATTAAACATAACAATTTTAACAGATATAAAACAAACGATACAGCGGGTGAGAGGAAAACAAAGAGCAGGTTCCAGCAGGGTTGCAACAACATACAGGTTTGCCCCTCAATTGCTGTCAACCCTACTGGGCTCTAACTCTCTAACAAATTTAAAGCTATTATCGAAAATAGTGCTACTTGGGATCACATTGAGGTCATAATTTTGAATGTTGAGGTTGGGGTTGACATCTTTGATATAAAGGGCTTCCAAGATAGTTAATCTATCTTTGTCGTTATTATAATGAAGTACCGAAGTTCCATCCACTAACATACCCCTGGTATGTTATATATATATATGAACAATATATATATGAACAACAACTTATACGATTTGCAGCGTATCAATAATAATAAAAAAATCTCGAGAAATTCACCCGAACAGTAAAAAAACACAGTATATGATGACCAAAAATACATTTATTCATTTTTGAAACGACAAAATGTTTGAAACTTTTAAAAGAAAACATCAGATATCGGATATATTCATCCGGTAGAAAACCTTGCAAAAAAATTTTTACAAATAGTTTGGTTACTTTCGAAAGAAAACATAAGCTACAGGATATATTCTGAAGGTACCGTTAGAAAACCTTGCAGACAAACTTTTACAAATAGAGTTTGGTTACTTTCGAAAGAAAACATAAGCTACAGGATATATTCTGAAGATACTGGTAGAAAACCTTGCAGACAAACTTTTACAAATAGAGTTTGGTTACTTTCGAAAGAAAACATAAGCTACAGGATATATTCTGAAGGTACCGTTAGAAAACCTTGCAGACAAACTTTTACAAATAGAGTTTGGTTACTTTCGAAAGAAAACATAAGCTACAGGATATATTCTGAAGATACTGGTAGAAAACCTTGCAGACAAACTTTTACAAATAGAGTTTGGTTACTTTCGAAAGAAAACATAAGATACAGGATATATTCTGAAGGTACCGTTAGAAAACCTTGCAGACAAACTTTTACAAATATAGTTTGGTTACTTTCGAAAGAAAACATAAGATACAGGATATATTCTGAAGGTACCGTTAGAAAACCTTGCAGACAAACTTTTACAAATAGAGTTTGGTTACTTTCGAAAGAAAACATAAGATACAGGATATATTCTGAAGATACCGGTAGAAAACCTTGCAGACAAACTTTTACAAATATAGTTTGGTTACTTTCGAAAGAAAACATAAGATACAGGATATATTCTGAAGATACCGGTAGAAAACCTTGTAGAAACACTTTTACAAATAGAGTTTGGTTACTTTCGAAACAAAACATAAGCTACAGGATATATTCTGAAGGTACCGGTAGAAAACCTTGCAGACAAACTTTTACAAATAGAGTTTGGTTACTTTCGAAACAAAACATAAGCTACAGGATATATTCTGAAGGTACCGTTAGAAAACCTTGCAGACAAACTTTTACAAATAGAGTTTGGTTACTTTCGAAACAAAACATAAGCTACAGGATATATTCTGAAGGTACCGTTAGAAAACCTTGCAGACAAACTTTTACAAATAGAGTTTGGTTACTTTCGAAAGAAAACATAAGCTACAGGATATATTCTGAAGGTACCGGTAGAAAACCTTGTAGAAACACTTTTACAAATAGAGTTTGGTTACTTTCGAAACAAAACACCAGTCATAAAAAATACTTGAAAAAAAAGAAGATCAAAAGTAACATGTCATTCAGTGGCTAATTAGCATGGTCAAACTACTTTATTGCTACAAGATTAGTAGGAATTATGTTTATGAAAATAATTCCAGAGAAACAACACACATGAAATCGCTTTTCTTCGCAGTGACTTAAATCTTTACACCTGATGACAAGACAGTTGAAATATAGTGGTTAGTTTTTGTGAAACCATTTTACGTGGTGTTATTTCTTTGGGTTTAGTTTATCAACTTTTACGGGTTAATTTAAAATAATCCAACTGTAATTTATAATAATGCAAGCTAAAATTAAAACTATCCACGTTTAATTTAATATTGATCAACTTTATATTTAAAACAGTTTGTCAACTTGAAAATACATAGGGACTATACTTAAGTTTAAATTAAATCCGATTAAAGTAATTTAATACGATTCCGGAATCGTTTTATTTCATGGCTAATTATAAAATTAACATTTAGCATTAAACTAATTAAGCAGTTATTAAAAATACTAAAATAAGTTAAGAAAGATTTTGTACTTACTATTTGAAGTATTACTTAAGGCAGAGATTCCCAAAGGGTTCCTTAACGGACAGTCTGAGGTTCCGCGAAAAACATTTGGAGAAATCATTTTCCTAAATTTTTTTTGTGGGTATGGATTTATTCGTGTTTGTTGTGAATCATGAAACCGAATAATACTTATACACATAAGTAGAAGTGGTCAACATTTTATTCATATTTAGGATGAATCACTAGTCAGTTTTTGGAGCTATTTGATTCCCGAATTTTCTTCTATTGTAATAATAGCAGTTCCACACATTGCTGCCACTTCCCACTACCTAATTATGTAAAGCCAGTTTTTCCTTTTATACTGCCACAAAAACTGAATACCAAAGTAGACTTAATGCTCGGTCTGACTTAAGAATCAAACTTTCAACTATAAAACCAATAATGATTACAAAAATTAACTGTGTGTTAAAGTTGCTAATAATTCTGTTCATGTGTTATATACTTGTGGAAGAAATGAAAATTAAAAATCTTTTAGTTTAAACATACATACTATTTATAAAATCATATGAAAATATTTATATTATGATTTTATTAAATCATTAGAATCTGGTGTTCCTGGGAAAGTTACAATTCAAACAAAGAGTTCCGCGTCGAAAAAAGTTTGAAAAACTCTGACTTAAGGAATTGACTGATTAAGACAATAAACAGATATAAACATTCTTGGAAGAACACGGAGGACTAAACTAGGATTTGAAATTGGCGCCTTTTTACAACGACCGTTCCTCTAACCAATGCCATCTAAATCACTTCATTTTAAAATAGTCTCCTTTCAGTTTTTCTTATATAAACTTTAATTTCATATAAAAAGAAATATATTAAACTATTTCTTAAAAAAGAAAAGATATGTAATTAATCAATATTTGAAATTAATTTGTCAAAATATTATAAATTAATAAAACTAAACTCTAAACCTGGAAATATTCATGTTTGCTATAATTTTTCGTAAAGTCAAATCATTTATGTTTTACAATGGTTAAATATTTTTTTCAATTAAACCAAATTTTACATTCATTTGTTTTACATTCAACCATTTAATATATGACTGTTCAAAATTAGATCCTAACCAGTAAATTTTAATGATACAAACAATAAATACTACAGGTCACGATTGAACAATCAAACAAAATAGATTATAACAGATCAACTTGTGGATGACTTCAAAAAAATTGTTATCTAATATTCCATAGGAAGTATTTGGAGTGAAATTAAACTGTTTTTAGATATTTAATATTGCAAAGAATGTAAATATTTTAGGTATATATGCGTATTTTATTGTTTAGTTATATTAAGTCCTTGCTATACTATTATAGGTATTTACTCCTAGAATGTGTAATATTTCCTTTGTATATTTTAGTTATATTTCGTATGTTCCATGTAGTTGTAGGTAAGTTATATCAAGTGTGATACGTGCTGTTAGAAATAAACTCCTTCATAACAGGGTACTGTTGTAAGGAAAAAACAGACTGGAAGCTTATGACCGCTATCCTATGGCAGACTGGTATCAACTTGCCCAGGAGTAAAAGAAAATCAGAACTGTACTAAACGATATTGATTCTGATATAAGACTGTATTAAATTTAATATAAAAAGATTTCACATAAACACGTGAAATAACAATCAATGATCAAACCACAATAAGAAATGGGGAAAAAAAAACTAAGATCTTTCAACCCTAACAAGTGGTCTTTGTCAGAGTCAAAAACCCAACTGAAATACTAGATGCAGAAAACATCTAGTGAGGGGTTGAGAAGAGTGGGAGGGAAGTGTGGTATTTTAAAAGGGTGAAAGTGCAGGAAAGGACTAATGTCCAGAAAGGGATGTTTGGGGAAACAAAGGAGTACAGTAAGAAAGTAAAAAACTATCCACTAGCTGTCAACCCTCTTTGAAGAGGCTATTGCCCTCGTGACGAAAGTATCAAGTTTGAAGAGACCGTTACTAATGTTTATAATATTTGATCTATTAAATTTCATTAGAGACGATTCAATAATATTTCTTAACAACATTGATTTTTCATACTCGTAGGTGTTAAATTTAGCTCCTGTCCAACCAATATGATGATTTTCATTGTTTGATTGATCGATGTTGTTAAGAAATATTATTGAATCATCTTTAATTAAATTTAATATTATAAACATTAGTAACGGTCTCATCAAATTTGATACTTTCGTTACGAAGGCAATAGCCTCTTCTAAGAGGACTGACAGCTAGCGGATAGTTTTTTACTCTTTCTTACTGTACTCCTTTGTTTCCCCAAACATCCTTTTCTGGACATTAGTCCTTCCCTACGCGTTCACCCTTTTAAATACCACTCTTCTCAACCCCTCACCAGATATTTTCTGCATCTAGTGTTTAGTTGGGTTTTTGACTCTGACGAAGAAAGCTTGTTACGGTTGAAAGATCTTAGTCTTGTTTTCCCATTTCTTATTGTGGTTTGATCATTGATTGTTATTTCACGTGTTTATGTGAAATCTTTATATATATATATATAGTATTGTGGTAAACAAACATTGTAAATACTACATCTAATGCAGTATTAATTATAAAATTTATTTAAAAAAAACAATGACACACATATAAAGGTAGAGACACTAACTTGAATCAATATTTCGAACCGGAGTTGGTCATGAGAAAGAGGCTATAAGAGAGATGTATATAGAAATGATTACCTGTAGCCATCGTAATCGACAATGACAAGTATTTCCGGGTATATGACATACGGGGCTTCTCGTAGTCCTCTTAAGCCTCTTTTCGTTCTTTTTCTTTGTGGAAGGGCATCGGGTTCCATAAGAGCTGAAATATACAATTCATTTAAAAAAAAAAATTCAAACCATCAAACTATTTCAATAGATTAGCAAATGTTTACTTTATGATAATATTAAACATATAATATACATATAAATATCTAGACAGCAGTGGACACAACTATAAAACCCCTTGACAATAGCCCCATAGATTAGTTGCGAACGAAGATGGACAAGATCCGAAAGCGCTCCAACATCTCCGATATCAACTTACGAGGTATGACGGTTTTTTTCTATTTCTAATATTAATCATACTAACCTCAGTGGTAATAACAATATTCATATAATATACCGTCTTACCTCGTACACTGCTGCTGTGTAGCAGTTGTATCCTGAATCCTAAGGAATCAGGATTCCTTAGATCAATTCTTGTTGAAGATGGGTGACACCCGAAACCGGTCAGAGAGCTACAGCAGCAGTGTACGAGGTAAGACGGTATATTATATGTTTAATGTTAATAATACTAACCTCTGTGGTAAAGACGAAATGCATGAAGTTTACTTTATGCATTCTGAGGTAAAATGGATAAACAAACAAAAGTCTTTTTAAGACGTTTCGTGTTCGAAACGCGTTGAATAAA
This sequence comes from Hermatobates lingyangjiaoensis, assembly GCA_026182355.1. Lineage (NCBI taxonomy): Eukaryota > Metazoa > Arthropoda > Insecta > Hemiptera > Hermatobatidae > Hermatobates > Hermatobates lingyangjiaoensis. The sequence goes on along the minus strand of JAPFBL010000388.1, from coordinate 166,387 downwards.
ACTTCATTTGTGTGGAGACTTTTGTTTATTTATCCATTTTACCTCAGAATGAGTAAATACTACACAATTACGGATTGCACAACTTTATGCTTTCTTAAACTGTATTATTTGTCTTATAAATACCGTAGTTTTAATACTTTTATTTTAAAGTATATGATCAATGAAAATTCTATATTACTTTATATTTTAAACTAAAAAAAAATGAACTTTTTTTAAGGTGTAATAACAATGTTTAGTGATATCTGATATCTTAACTAAAGCAAATCCCACAACAATAATCAATTCATCTCCTATTTCACCATACATCTTGTCACCAAGAAACATCAATTTGATCCAGATCAAAGAATAGAAATTTCACATCAAAACAATAAATCTCGCGAAATACCTATTCTGGAAGCTAACGAAATAAAAAAATCAACTGACCCAAACTTTTCTTTTCATAACTACACATTATATAATTGACACATTATAACACATTATAAAAATGAAACATGTCGTTGTTTTATTGAAAATAATATTTAGTTAGTTCTTAAATAGTGTTAGAATGTGTAGTTATGAAAAGAAAAGTTTGGGTCAGTTGATTTTTTTATTCTCCGAGGAACTTAGAATGCCTGTAGGACATTAGAGAAACTCTCAAAAAAGGTAGCCAAGCAAGAAATTGGCATATATATATACTTTTTTGATAAAAGTACGATCCGAAATGGACAAATACAGTTCAATGTACATAAAGAAACGTAGAAAAATTAAAAACACACACTTACAGTCGCTAATTTTCGGTTGAACCGTCTTCAGGAGAGATAAGAAAGGGAAACCAAGCGCACTGGACAGAGACGGTTGAAGACCAAGCGCACTGTACAGAGACAGTTGGAGACCGTCTCTGTACCAGTGCGCTTGGTTTCCCTTTCTTATCTCTCCTGAAGACGATTCAACCGAAAATTAGAGACTGTAAGTGTGTGTTTTTAATTTTTCTACGTTTCTTTATGTACATTGAACTATATATATATATCCATGATCAAACCACAATAAGAAATGGGAAAACAAGACTAAGATCTTTCAACCGTAACAAGCGGTCTTCGTCAGAGTCAAAAACCCAACTGAACACTGATCGGTTTTTGACTCTGACGAAGACCGCTTGTTACGGTTGAAAGATCTTAGTCTTGTTTTCCCATTTCTTATTGTGGTTTGATCATTGATTGTTGTTTCACGTGTTTATGTGAAATCTTTATATATATATTTATATATAAATATATAATATAATATATAATATATAAACATATATAAATATATGAAATATTTATATATATATATAAAAAGATTTCACATAAACACGTGAAACAACAATCAATGATCAAACCACAATAAGAAATGGGAAAACAAGACTAAGATCTTTCAACCGTAACAAGCGGTCTATATATATATATATATATATATATATATATATATATAAGTATCGACCGTGGAGTAGAAACAAAACTAATGTTTATCGGGACTCGGTCAGTTCTTCAGGTTCAAATTAAATTCTCATTACCAACGTTTCGGTTTTTTTTTTAAAACCTTTTTCATAGGCATACAAAACAGAGGAAATATAAGAAATAATACAATCATTCAAAAATGAAACATATATAAAAGTGCAATTAGTTACAATTAAGAAATTACAATAGCAATTTTGACAATAGGTTAGTGAGAAAACATACAGAAGTATAAATTTTGAAACAGAAAAACTAAGTATTCATTACAAATTATTTTACAAAGAAAAATAGTATGTGGATTTCAACAACAAATGAAGTCTGAATGAACACGAGACACTGAACTGAAATAAATAAGCAAGGTAACCAAATTTCACCAGACAACCAAAAAGTCACAAAAAATTTTTCATCGATCAAGAATGTTTAACTTAACACACCCAAATAAATACTATTTAAATTTGAAATGTCACTTCTATAATTAATGGATGACTGGTCCTTTCTAATATATAACATTTCCAGAGTTTTCCTTTTCTGTTCATCCATTTCTTTGGCTATTATTTTTATTTCATCAAAATCAAAATTATGGCCTTCATTTATATTGTGTGCTGCTAAAGCAGTGGTATTAGTTTTCTTTTTTCTTATAGAATAACTGTGCTGGTTAAGTCCTTCCCTTAAAAAAAACAACAGGTTTCTCCATAATAAACCTTGTTACAGTCTTTGCACTTTATTGCATATATAATATTACTCTGTAATTCCTTTGGAATCTTGTCTTTTATATTTGAAAATAATGATTTCACTTTTCTTTTGCTATAAAATGCTAAATTAACTTGAGGTAAGTATGGAAATTTAAAAAACTTTTTATCTTGAACTTCTAAGTCAGTATTTCTACCATTTTCTGGCTCTTGTTGTTGTCTTAAATATTTTGACTAAAACCGTTCAATCAAATTTCCTGGATAGTTATTTTTCTGTAGTAACTCTTTTACCATTTTCTTATTTTTATTTAGGCAGCATGATGAACTTCTACAACTTTTTTCACCATATTCTTAACGCAATTTAATTTCTCATTCATAGGATGTTAAGAATAATAATTCAGTATTCTTCCAGCACTGGTAGGTTTCGTGTACCAATCGGTTAAAATATTACCATTTTCTCCTCTTATAACTTTTATATCCAGGAATGGGAGAATGCCATCTTTTTCTATCTCACATGTAAATTTAAGTCGATTATGATATGAATTAAATACATTTAAAACATTATCCAATTCTCTTTTTTTCAATAATTAGAAACAAATCATTCGACATAGAGTTTCATGAATTTTACTATTGAGCCTCATTTTTACAATACTTTAGTAATTCAACCATTAATATGTCAGCAAGAACTGGTGATATTGGAGAGCCCATAGGTAATCCAAACTTTTGTTTATATATAACTCCATTAAATATAAAATATCGAGCTTCACAAATAACATTTAGAATGGATAAGAATTTCTCCTTGTTTTGATGACAATATGGGGTTCAATTTATATGTGAGATAGAAAAAGATGGCATTCTCCCATTCCTCGATATAAAAGTTTTAAGAGCTTATTGAAGAAAGTATATAAAGCATTATTTACTTCTTTTCTATTTTATAACATACATTGTAAAGAGAAACTGAAATAACATGGGCATTTATGAGACCAAGAGCACACTTGATATGTTAATAAATACCATAACACGTAAGCCTTGAGAATGCCAAACAATTTGAGACGAAACGTCGACTTAAAATATTAATTAGGACCTAACCTCAATACCTAAATTATTATTTCAAATAATCAGCGGTTTAGAAGCAATATCAATTTCAATTTTTATGTTCGTTATTTTTTTTTTTATAAAAAAAAAAGCAATTTATAAGGAACAGAGGAGTTTAGGAGCTCCAGAGAGTTGACAAATTAACAATAGCCAAAATGTTTATAAAACTAACTTATATTAATAATTTCAAAATGTAAACATGGATCGATTTTGTTGTAATTGATATTTTCAGGTACATAATGTCTATTTATTGCGCTCAAAGAAGTGTTTGGTCTTCTCCCAAACCAGGAATATAGCAAGAACTAATTAAACTTGAAAGAAACATTACTGCATTACTGCAACATAAGTATGAGTTGCCATTTAAGAAAAAGAAATGATTCCAAAATCCCTACTGGAGAGTAGGGAAACCCTTATAACCTCTATGTAAAGGTCCGTCTCTGTAAACGCTGGGGCTCCTAAAGTACCACTCTAGGAACAGAGGTGCAATTTTATTTATTAGAAAGTAAAAATAATAAAACACAAATAAATGTTATTTCTAGAAAATAAAATTTTTATTTCTAAACACCTAAGGCCGAAAGTACAACTATACTATGTTTGAAATCCACTGATTTTGTTTTACACGTTTTTTTTTATTAAACAAAAATCATAGCAATAATTTAGATGAAAATTTGAAAACAGTATATTCAAAAGGCAATATAAAAGTTTCTTTTAATGTAAAAAAAAATTTTAAAAAAAAGACTATTCTTATCGAGTGTTTCTTAAAAAAGTGTTAAAAAACAATCAAATAAATAAAATTTGTTCTCATATTTGGGAACTTTTCATTCACACCATAGATATCACTCATTAGTTGTTTCTATAATAGGGTATCTATGAATTTCTATCTTTAATTACGTTGATACTAAAATGGATCTAGTATGTTGTCTACTTGTTTTGTAAATGTTTTCAATACTTTAAATTATAGTACATACCATAGTCAGACATGTGGTCAAATGGATCCGTCCTTTTGAAAACAATATGGTCTGCATCCAGGGCATGGATATCCAAGTCATGATTAGTTGTGTTCCAGTCAAGTCGACCAGGCTTGACTTTATCAGTGGCTATCTCATTTAGCCGTTGTCGTAAACCATGAGGTATTGGCTTTACAACCAGATCTATTCCAATAGTTCCCTCCTGAAATAAATTATTGAAAAAAATACATAAACAACTTGAACTATATTGCCATTACTTTATTTAACTTCTCTATATTTATACTAGTCATAAATATTACAAACTTTAAAATATACAGGACTAAAACTACAAACAAAAACACATCGAAAAGGGCCTCTGATATTTCACTCCAGTAACCTGTATGAAAACTTCACAGCTTGGAAATCGATTCTATTTATACAATCGAAACTGTTTCTAATCACATTAATGATAGTGCATGATAATTATTATATATAATGATCCCTGTGAAATAAGACGTCATTTAAGAAAAGAATTAAATGACAATGCTATTTGAAGATTTGCCGGTCTGATAAAATATTTTGTCAGAAGCTTCATTCTATTCTACATCATCATTGAAGAATATAAAGCAATGACTTTTAATACAAACGTCATGCTTATAATACCATTGACTGTCTGAATAAATTACATGGAATGTTAGCAGATGTATAATATTTCTATTCAGTTGTGAATTTCTTTATTCGAATTGTTCAATTCATTACATAACATATTTCAAATAAGTAATTACTGTTTACGCTTATTTACGGTTTACTGTGAACAGTTATCTTTGTTTATGTTTAATACGGCTTACATTAAATATTCGTGAACACTTTTACCTTCTATTTCGTAAATATTCATACTGTCCAAAGACGGTTAAGATACCATGGATGGGAAGGTTTCTTAACTGTTACCATCATGTCTAATAAACAGGAAAAAAATACCTAAACAAAATAGTTTTCTTAAACTTTGAATTAACCGCATATTACAAAAATTTTTACGATTTTTAATTTAAGGATAACTACAAGATTGTCACCTATAATGCGTCCAATTATCTTTCATTATAAACTAACGTAATTTCCTATTAACTTAGGTTTCTTATGTAAATTATTTAAACTTAGGCCTATTATTTAAACGATTTCATTAATTTTAAGATGTTTATAAATTGAAAAACATAATAATGTTTAAATTACGCATTTATTTGCAAACAAGATATTGTAAAGACTGAGGTATGTGATATGTCACTTATAAATTATCTATGCATCGTTTGCATATAATTATTAAACTAATTGGGTTCCTCATAGTTAAGAATAAGTTATGTCATTTGAAGGGTAATACATGTAAATTGTTAGCACTATAGAAATTAGTAAACATCATATTATTATAAAAGTCCTTTCTTACTTCGTAAATCGGTGTTTTAGGTAAGATAACCGACATGGTTTCACTCGTTGTCATCTTCAGAGGTTCTTTCGACAAATATTAGTACTGCATGGAAATGCAGAACGAGCAAAACAGTTTGGGCGGCTACAACACTGATTCACGAGGTAAGAGGACTTTTATAATAGTAATATTTTTATAGGGTGTAATGTAAGTCCCGTATAAAGATCTATCTAATAAGTGTGCAATGTTTGACGATAACAGGCTGGGTACTGATGATGATATCAGATCTTGATAATGAACTATACTACCGATGGTGATGTCACAGTTTGTATCTCATGATGTTCTGCAGTGCTGATGATGACAGTAGATTTTGATAATAGGCTGAATACTGATGTTGATATCAGATCTTGGTAACGAACTATACTGCCGATGGTGATGTCAGAGTTTGTATCTCATGATGTTCTGCAGTGCTGATGATGACAGTAGATTTTGATAATAGGCTGGATACTGATGTTGATATCAGATCTTGATAATGAACTATACTACCGATGGTGATGTCAGAGATTTCTACCTGATGATGTTCTGCAGTGCTTATGATGACAGTAGATTTTGATAACAGGCTGGATACTGATGATGATATCAGAGCTTGGTAACGAACTATACTACCGATGGTGATGTCAGAGATTTCTACCTGATGATGTTCTGCAGTGCTGATGATGACAGTAGATTTTGATAATAGGCTGGATACTGATGTTGATATCAGATCTTGATAATGAACTATACTACCGATGGTGATGTCAGAGATTTCTACCTGATGATGTTCTGCAGTGCTTATGATGACAGTAGATTTTGATAACAGGCTGGATACTGATGATGATATCAGAGCTTGGTAACGAACTATACTACCGATGGTGATGTCAGAGATTTCTACCTGATGATGTTCTGCAGTGCTTATGATGACAGTAGATTTTGATAACAGGCTGGATACTAATGATGATATCAAATCTTGGTAACGAACTATACTGCCGATGGTGATGTCAGATATTTCTACCTGATGCTGGTCTGCAGTGCTGATGATGATATCACAGTTTGTTAACGGGTTGTGCACTGGTGAAGATGTCAGAGTTTCTTAATGGACTGTAGTGCTGATGATGATTTCAGACCATCGTAAAGTATTACCAATGTACTGCAGACGATCGGCTGTACTACCGATAGTGATGTCACAAGTTTGTTCTGATGCTTGACTGCAGAGTAGATGACGATATCACAGTTTCATAATGAATTGTTGTGCTGATGATGATATCAAATCTTATTAGCTAAATGTACTTTCTATAGTGAAGTCAGAGCTTGTTATCTGATGCTGGTCAGCAGTGCTGATAACGGTGTGCACTGCCAATGATGTTGTCAATTTACTATTGTGCTGATGATGACGAAAGACAATACTCAATACAAAAGGAATACAAACAAATTGACTTTAAAACAGGACAATTCAAATGAACGAATGCATTAAAAAAAAACATCTTTTGAAAGAGAAAAAAAGCACTAAACGTTTCAAATATCTCAATAAATTTACAAAACAATCTGACCTAATGCACTTTGAATCTATTAAAGTCAGATGGACAATCATTAACTTGTAAATTTTTTTTTCTAATATTTTCTAAATTGCGAAGTAAATCAATAGGAAATGTTTATCTATTTATCTTTGAAATATCAAGTAAATTACTGCAGTATTTCAATCATTTATTGAGGTCGTAACCTTTTTTTAGTAAGAATTAGACATAAATGTAGACATGTGTTTTTATCATTATATGAAGATGGTTGTTTTTTTTTTTATAAACAGGAGGCGAGCTGGAAGGAAAGGAAAGTGAATGTGGGAGGGAGAGAGAGAGAGAGAGAGATTACAGGCTTGCGAGGGTAGGGTGTGACGCAATAGGGAGTATCATTAGACAAGGATCACAGCAGTGGGATAGAGTCACGCGATTGGACGAGCCCCCCCCCTGCTTGCTTCATTCTGCAAATACTCAACGTCACGCACTCCCCAATATCCTCCACACCCCCCCCCCCCCACGTTTCAATCTGTTATCTGTTAATTTATCAAATAACTGCTAACCTAAACACTTTTAATTGTTAGAATAATAAATTGTTAAAAAAAAAATAATTATTTCTGAACATGTCCATCTTACAGAGTGAAACTGAGAGAGAGAGGACTCAATGATTCTTCCCAAACATCGAGACAAGAATGAGGTTGAGAGATCTTCTAACTATCCATTGACTCACTCACATGCTCTAAACCAAGGGTTCTCAACCTTTGTTTGCTTGTGGACCCCTAAAAGCTACTTGTGGACCCCCTAAAAGCTACTTGTGGACCCCCTAAAAGCTACTTGTGGACCCCCACTCCCCCCGTATACTTAAAAAAAAATTAGTATAGGTTGGCAGCAAATCTTCTTGGAGGCATATTTTCTTGAAATGTACCGCAGCTTCGGCATTAACGACTTTCAAACTAAGCTGTTCCAGTCTCCTGACAATCTTACGAATATAAGGTGGTAATCCCCAAATAAGTTGTCCAAAGGACATTGAGACACTTTTTTGAAACACTTTAATAGATGTCAACAATTCAAATACAATTGAAAACTAACATAACTTACAAGACTATTGTATACTAGCTTTCGACTTTCTCTAGTCATCTTCAGGTAGGGTCTTTAAACGTTTTTGAAAATTTTAAATTTTTTAAAAAACAATGAAAGAATTTAAACAATTTTGAAATAAACCAAAGAATATAAATAAAAGTTAGCAGGTCCAAACAAATGATTTAAAAAAAAAATGATTATGCAAATTTATAAATAAATATTTGTTTTTAGGAAAATGAAAATCGTTAATTATGAAATAATTTCATTACATCTACAACGCATGTCGAAATACAAAAATGTTTTTGAAATAATAACAAAATATTTCTTCATTAACATTTTATAAAGATCCCTGAAATAAATTGTAATAGAATCAATTTTGAATGTACCATAAAGAGAAGTGCAATAGAAAATTTTAAAACATTGGAACATTTTAACAAACTGACGAGGATATTAGGCCTTATATTTTAATTATGTGTGAATATTGTACGGTCAAAGCTTACTACGCTTTGGTTTATTTTTGGTTTGCTGATGAATTCATTTAAACTTAACATAGAGCTCTAACCACGTGTCATGGGCCTTCAGAATACTACTTTCCTTATGGACCCCCAGTAATCCTCTGTGGACCCCTGGGGGTCCATGTGGACCACGTTGAGAACCACTGCTATAACCAGCTCTAACCACCTCTAACCACCCCAATCAGATACTAACCGGCCTGGGGACTTTGGTGCCTACCTCTTCAGGTTTAGGGAGGAGGGATAGTTTAGGCTGCTGCTGTGGAAACCCCCCGGGCGAGCGTCGAGCACATCCTGGAGGTATGATCCAGATTTTCTAAACAAAATTTCGAAGCCAGTCGAAACATATCGGTTCACCCCTTAATTAATATTCTCCAACGTTTGGATGAAGGAAAGAAGAAGGTATTCAGAAACCTCGAAAAACTGGTGAAGAAAATGACATAAGTGAAATACGGTCAGTTATTGAATGAAATATGCTTGAATGAAGGACTACTCCAAAATTTTACAAATATATATATATATATATATAATTAAAGTTACAGCTAGAGAACACAAGAAAAAGGACGAACACTCACGAATCTCGATTATTTCGGCGTCTTGCCGTCTTCAGGAGAGTAGAAAGAAAGAAAATAAAATAAAAGGAGAAAGAATGAAGGAACGGAGACGTAAATGCGTCCACTGGCCGATGTAAACTCGATGTGAGTTTACATCGGCCAGTGGACGCATTTACGTCTCCGTTCCTTCATTCTTTCTCCTTTTATTTTATTTTCTTTCTTTCTACTCTCCTGAAGACGGCAAGACGCCGAAATAATCGAGATTCGTGAGTGTTCGTCCTTTTTCTTGTGTTCTCTAGCTGTAACTTTAATTATTTGTCCGTTTGGACCGTCTGATTTCAATTTCAATTCAAAGTGTCTATATATATATATATGTATATATATATATATATATATATACAACAGATTCAATAATATATCGACCGTTTGATAGAATAGGTGTGTTATCTAATCGGGATTCGGTCAAACGGTCGATATATTATTGAATCTGTTGTATATAATTTTGGGTTTATATAAGAAGAAATATGGGTTTTTATGAGGATATAAGAAGAGTATATGGAGAAGATGCCTATGAAAAAGGTTTTAAAATAAAACCGAAACGTCGGCAATGAGAGTTTGATTTTTGAACCTAGAAAATTTGACCGAATCCCGATTAGATAACACACCTATATATCTAATATATATTTTCGTAGTGTCTTGTTTATATATCTGTTTGTTCTCTATAGAAATCAAAACTACTGGACCAATTGGGCTGAAACTTGGCATGGGAGGTCTTTGGGGGTAAATGAACAAAACTAAGGGGGTACCAGAGGCAATCCCCCAAGTTATGGTGCAATAACTTCTAATTATGGTGAAATACCAGATGAAAATGGTGCAATTCTTTGAAAAATAAAAATAAAATAAGAACAATTTTTAGACTAAATTTGGAAAGTTATATAAAGGACATTTCAATTTACAAAAGTAACAGTATTAATTTTGTAAAATAAAGTTGTGTTTTATATATATATATATATATATATATATATATATACACTTTTTTGATGAAAATACGATCCGAAATGGACAAATACAGTTCAATGTACATAAAGAAACGTAGAGAAATTAAAAACACACACTTACAGTCTCTAATTTTCGGTTGAACCGTCTTCAGGAGAGATAAGAAAGGGAAACCAAGCGCACTGATACAGAGACGTGGTAAAGGGCAGGATGTCTTTATCCCAAGAATTCCAGTCATTCCAACAGATGTTCCGTTCAATTTCAAGCGTCTACAATTTCCCGTCAAACTAAGTTTCGCAATGTCCATTAACAAATCGCAAGGACAAACTCTTTCAGTTGCTGGCTTGCATCTGCTTGAACCATGTTTCTCTCATGGGCAGTTATATGTAGGATGTTCAAGAGTTGGCAGTTCCAAAAATTTATACATCCTTGCACCAGAAGATAAGACAAAAAATGTTGTTTATCATGAAGTACTCTGATATGTTTATTATGATTTGATAGAATAAATATTAACTTAAATTCTTCCTTCTTAAAGCTCAAACCTAAACCTGACAAAAATTAAATGTTTTTTGTATCAGAATTTTAGTTGGGATTAAACCTCAATAATGGAATGTGTCTCTGTTTATAAGAAACTTAATTTGTTAACATGTTATGAAGTTTTGTTTTGTTAGAAAATATGTTGTACTGTTATAGAATTTCTGATAGAAATATATACTTAGAAGTTTAGATTCTTTGCTTCATTCAATACTTAGCCATAATTTCATTATTTTCTTATTTTGTCCCAGGCAACGCCGGGTAGTTCTGCTAGTATATATATATTTGACATCAGTGAAATACGGTCAGTTATTCAATGAAATATGCTTGAATGAAGAACTGCTACAAAATTTTGCAAATATATATATATATTTTAACAAAAACTGATCGATTTTTAACAAAGTCCCCCCCCCGCAAAGTGAGTTTAAAAAAATAATTCGTTTGTTATTCAGCTATATTCTTCATTAGAAATGATTTCCATTTATATTACTAAAGAAGAATACTGCAGTGGTCAAAAACATGGCTTTATTAAGAAATGTTTGTTTTTGTAGAAATTTTGTGATGGCGTGAGTATAAATTAAGCAAGCCGCCTGGGGATTGGGGGGGCACTTAGGTGTGTGCTAAAAATGTTATTGAAACATAAAAGTGAACAATGATTGTAGAGAGTTAATTTGAGCGTGGTGTCTGAGAGATTTAATATCATTTGGAAGTACTACTTTAAAATAGTACAAGGGGGCCAGAGTAGCCCAGTTGCAAATGTACTCGCCTTTGGACTGGTAGATACTGGATTCAATACCCACTCTGACCCTTGATTTATTCACGCAAGAGGTGAACATTTCTGATCACGTCGTCCTTCGGAGAAGACGTTAAGTCATCTGTCCTAGCCTTTACAATGCCATGTACTCGTTAAATATTTTTACTCGAAATACATACATCTCAGTTAGGCTACATTTATGAATCTTATGATCAAACCACAATAAGAAATGGGAAAACAAGACTAAGATCTTTCAACCGTAACAAGCGGTCTTCGTCAGAGTCAAAAACCCAACTGTTGGGTTTTTGACTCTGACGAAGACCGCTTGTTACGGTTGAAAGATCTTAGTCTCGTTTTCCCATTTCTTATTGTGGTTTGATCATTGATTGTTGTTTCACGTGTTTATGTGAAATCTTTTCATTTATGAATCTTAATGCAGAAAAAAGGTGATAATGCAATTCACTCATGACTGAAATGGGTGCAAAATAATAAATGAGCCATACTTTACACCGATAGAACAGTACTCAAAGGTGAATCCCGAAATATTTTGTGATTTTTTTATTTGAGTTAGAGTTAATTGTAATCATTGTAAGAGGGTTAGGGTAGCCCAGTGCTTGCGTGCTCACCTTTGGACTGGTACAACCGGGGTTCAATGCTCACTCTGGCCCTCGATTTATTTACTTGTGAGGTGAATAAATCTGAGCACGTCGTCTCTCAGAGAGTACGTTAAGCTGTCTGTCCCTTAGCCTGACTCAGTACCGTGTACTCAGTACCATGTACTCAGTACCGTGTACTCAGTACCATGTACAACATTAGGTACCCGTTAAAGATCGCCTATTCTTAATACACTTGAGTTAACCAAAATCCAGGACTCCCAATGTAGAATGTCCATTGTGTGGTGTCACAAAAGACCAATGTTTCTGTTAAAAAATTAATAAACTCTTCCGGTTGTTGGAAATTATTAAGAAAAAAACGAAGACAAATTTATTGTGTTCTTGAGAGATATTCAAACGGTTTACAGAAATTAAGAATAATTTCTATTTTTTCTATTTCTATTTCTATTCTATTCTATTCTATTTCTATTTCTATATTCTATTCTATTTCTATTTTTTCCTATTTTTTTCATTTTTACCATAAGATATATAATATATATATTATTTCATTGCAGGGTAAAAAGCTAATGAAGTGGTCTCCACATATACAAATTGAATCGTTATATAAACAACACGTTTCGAACACGTAGTGGTTTTCTTCAGGCATTAACTAAAAAATACAATGACACCAGAGAGTTGTTATCTATAGTACAAAGTAAATATAGTAGAAAATAAAAATTCCCAGTCAGTTGTACCACAGACACTCACTCACCCTTAGATTCGTACTCTCTTCCTTATTTTATTTTATTTTTATTTTGTACTATATTTACTTTGTACTATAGATAACTCTCTGATGACATTGTATTTTTTAGTTAATACCTGAGGAAGAACACTATGTGTTCGAAACGTGTTGTTTATACCATTACATTTTTATATGTGAAGACCATTTCATTAGCTTTTTACCCTACAATGAGTAAATACCGCATAATATCTGATTGCACCACATGTGTGGAGACCATTTCATTAGCTTTTTTCGTACTTACCACATAATAACTGATTGCACTATGTTACAATATATATTATTTGACTAAAAAAAAAGGTAAATCGGGATGCAGTAAATTTCTTCCACTTCCAACTCCCATTACCGACGTATCAATTTTATTGTTGTTTATATATTATTTGAAATAAAAAGTATTATATATTATTTTATGAAATAACGAATTTAGAATATAATGTGTTTCCATAAATAGAAATTAGTTTCTAAGGATAATTAGAATGCAAAGCAGTCCGCAGTATGCATATTAAAAGAGCCACTTATGTTCTATTCGTTGTGTTTTTCAGTAAAGTTGCTCGTGAACAATATATAAGTAGATTATATTATTTTGTGAAGTGGTTTGACTGAAAAGTCTAATTTCTTCACCTAACGGTTTTTGTCTTCCTTCACCTTCGTTCACAACATGGTAACCATAGTACGAGTGATACAAACCACCTCTAAAGGGGGTCAGGCCAACTCAGTGGTTACGTGCTCGCCTCTGAACTGACAGGACCGTGGTTCGATCCCCACCTGGCCCTTGATTTATTCACGTGGGAGGTGAATAAATCTGAACACGTCGTCCCACGGAGGAGGACGTTAAACTGTCGGTCCCGAGCCTGTACGATGTCAGGTACTCGTTAAAGATCCCTACTCTAAATACACATGAGTTAGGCAAAATTTAGGACTCCCACTGTAGAATTAATCTAAATTGTGTGGTATCACAAAGGGCCAATGCTCGGCCCAAGTGTGTCCCCTTGTGGGACTGCCACTGCAACCTAAAACCACCTCTAACCACCTTTTTCCTTTTTGCACTATTTTGAAGGTTTTTTTGTATAAATAATACGATTTTATGAAATATTGGTTGCAAACAAGTTATAACTGATACTATTTTTTTTATAATGCTTTTTTCCTTTTTTTACAGAAATTTTTATATTTTATATTTGAAATCAAAAAATATAGCAAACATGCTAGTTCAAAAGAAAATATCCATTTTTTTTCTTAAATGAAGTACAATATATTATGTGTTTCATTTAGGATCGTTATATTTACAGAAATCACCCATTTTACTAAGTAATTTATAAAGTTACCTCTAAACACCTTTAGCCAAATCTAACCTGTTTTGACTTTATATGTGTTCCTAAGCCTTTCGGCCATATAACCACCAAAAAATCAAATCAGGCTGACTAGTTTAACGTGCTGCCCTTTAGCCACTTTAGATTACTCCGTAGTGTCCGAAAAAAAGTGCACGTCAAAACCACCTCTAACCACATCTGACTTACCGAACTGCAAACTCTTTCAGTTTATGGTTAGATGTTATAATACAGCTATTAACTCCAAAGAAATACATACAAAAAAAAACCCAAGAGCTAAAGAAATCGAACACCATAAACACTAATGCGAAAAAGACCTTCACTTGCTAAGAACCAATTAAGTCTTCTATAGAAGGACTTGTCAAGTTGTTTACTTACCATAATTAAGTTTCCATATGGGTCTGTTTGGAGGAGGACAGCTGCTTGATTTTCTAAGTCTTGATAAGTCTCTCCAAGGTGTTCATCCTGAAATAATAATAAAAAATCATTTATTAGTTTAATATTATAAATTTGAAAATGTCATGTTTTTCTTACTACTAATTATATTAGAAATAGAATTTCACTTTACAGTTGAGCCAGAGGAGTAGCAAGTATTTTTGTTACCCTGTTCGGTTGCCACCTCCCACTCCAAACATCTCTACCCCACTCTAACCTCTAACCATCTCTAACCACCTCTAACCTGTTTTGACTTTATATGTGTTCCTAAGCCTTTCGGCCATATAACCACCAAAAATCAAATTAGGTAGACTAGTTTAACGTGCTGCCCTTTAGCCACTTTAGATTACACCAAAGTGCCCGAGGTGACCACGCGGAGGCGGGCCCCCACGATAAAAATTACGCTCGGTTCGGTCGTAAGATTTGCTCCCTCCCACTCTAACCACCTCTAACCTTCAAAATTCCAGAAAGTCTTCAAAATATTGATTTTCATAGAAATTACAATCAAGGATCTAATTTTAGACTGCTGTTATTAGTCACAGACTTTTATTTATTACAAGTACTCGTATACATATACATTTTCTTTTATTTCACATTATTCAGGTAATAAATAATAATTTCAGGTCTGTTTCTCAACGGAAAATGGTTGAATAAAGAAACAAACCTCAAGGACAGACATCTAATGTGGTGTATACAAAAGCATTTGTTTAACACTACACTAATAATGGTATTTTTTACTATTCTATAATTTCTAATGATATTTTTGAATACAAAGTAGAATCAAATTTTTGATTCCGTCAAAGACGGGTAGGTTTGCTAGTATATTAATAAAATGGGTGCCAAATAATAAATGAGCCAAACTGTCTGTCACTAGAACAACAGCACTAAAAGGTGAAAGCAAACTGGGTATTGGGACATAAAACTACAATAAAGGAGAAATCACTATTCTTGATGAATGGCATCATCAAGACAACGTCTTCATCAGAAACAACTCTTAGAACTTGACACAGAAAACGTTGACGTTGTAATAAACGGACTACAATAAAATCTAAACAGAAACTAGTTTTTCCCACGGTAAAAGCGGGGGGGATTTAGAAATATTGCAAGGAAAGGAATCTGTTTCGTTAAGAGATGACATTCACTTTTCCCGATCGTGATCCTATTGTTGCTTAACCTCGACTGGTTGCGCAGTCAAAGAGTCAAAACACACGCCGACCGAGAGCAATCGAAAGTGGGCGGGCGACAGCATAAACTGCCTCCGATGCTAGTCAGTAATATACCAAATATTCATTCTGCTCCATCTGCTAGCATTATATATATATAGTTCACACAGGAAAGAGAAAAACAAATAAAGACACACACAAAAGACTCACAACGATATTTCGACAGTCGTCGTCATCGGGCAGATGTAGTCCCCTTGAGTAGCTGAAGCTAACTCAATTTTAATATATATATATATATATATATATATATATATATATATATATATATACTTAAAAAGTGACACATAGACTGAAATATAACAAAGACTCACTTTTCAATATTTCGACCGTAATGGCGGTCGTCCTCAGGAGAAGAAGTGAATTGACGGAGGGACAACAGTCAACTTTTTAAGTGTTATCTGTCCTGCCGGACCGTTTCCGTTCATCATGGCATAAATATAAGTAAATATATATATTATATTCTCCCGATTAGAGAACACACCTATATATATATATATATATATATAAAAGCTTTCACATAAACACGTGAAATAACAATCAATGATCAAACCACAATAAGAAATGGGAAAACAAGACTAAGATCTTTCAACCGTAACAAGCGGTCTTCGTTAGAGTCAAAAACCCAAATGAAACACTAGATGCAGAAAACATCCCTTTTAAAATACCACTCTTCCCTCCCACTTTTCTCAACTCCTCACTAGATGTTTTCTGCATCTAGTGTTCAGTTGGGTTTTTGACTCTAACGAAGACCGCTTGTTACGGTTGAAAGATCTTAGTCTTGTTTTCCCATTTCTTATTGTGGTTTGATCATTGATACATATATATATGTTTATGTTGCAGCATACCTATTTTATATATATATATTTTTATTATTTTTTATTTATTTTTTTTTTTTTAAAAACACTGGGTATCAACAAGCAAAAGAGAACATAACCGTAAAGAAACCTCCCAGAAAACAAATAGTAGCCATCACGAAACTGTATTAAATAAGAATGCTGCAACATAAACAGATTTCCAAGGTAATCAAATAGTGATCTCTATACTTATGAAATAATTCTAAAGCAATAGAATAATTATAACAATATTCTTACGTCAATGTATATAAAAAAAATCCATAGTCGAAATAACTGATTTATCAATAAATTCCTCTTTGTTACTGTACATATTAAAATGTAATAAATTACCAAATAGTAGTAATAGTAGTGCTAATTGTAAAACAATCATGTTGTAGTCCTGAAGGTGACATAAATATATGTCGAAACGTCGGCAAAAGGACTGGTTTAAAAACATTGGACCTCAACCTTCAAAAAAATTACATCATATACCATGAACAACGAAAAAGGGTCCAGCAGGACAGATTACATTTAAAATAAACTGTGACACATAGACAGAAACATAATAAAGACTCACTTTTCAATATTTCGACCACCATTACGGTCGAAATATTGAAAAGTGAGTCTTTGTTATGTTTCTGTATTTGTGTCAGTTTATTTTAAGTATATATAATATATATATTTAATATATATTATATATATATATATATATATAAAATATTCATTTATTAGAGTCAGTTAGCTTCAGGTACTCAAAGGGACTACTTCTGCCCGATGACGATGAATGTCGAAATATCGTTTTGAGTATTTTTTGCGTGTTTTTTTTATCTGTTTTCTCTTTCCTTTGTGAACTATACTCGTATATATATATGAAACCAATGATTGATGTCCTGAAGATGATTACGGAAAGTGATCGAAACGCGTCGTCTACAATCGCTGACCATCTCAACCGTTGTTCAAACAACGAAAAAGATGTTTTTAGGCAAGTCGAAGTTCTTGAGAAGAAGCTTATAGACAGGAACTACTCTGTCGTGTTCAACAAAGCATGCATATCCGAAGGACTGCTACCAAAATATACTAATATATATATATATATATATATATATATATATAAAAAGATTTCACATAAACACGTGAAACAACAATCAATGATCAAACCACGATAAGAAATGGGAAAACAAGACTAAGATCTTTCAACCGTAACAAGCGGTCCTCGTCAGAGTCAAAAACCCAACTGAAACTCAGTTGGGTTTTTGACTCTGACGAGGACCGCTTGTTACGGTTGAAAGATCTTAGTCTTGTTTTCCCATTTCTTATCGTGGTTTGATCATTGATATATATATATATATATATATATATATATATATATATATATGTGTGTGTGTGTGTGTGTGTGTGTATTAATGCAGAAAAATCACAATTAAAACGTGATGCAATCAATAAAGTATACAATATAGTATACTTATATAAATTTGAAATGGATTGCGCAATGGTTGAAAGACCTTTCTATACCTTATGAGAATCAGCCTGCATAGCTCAGGTTCAATATTAAAGGGATTAACATGAAGAAAATAGAGTTATTTTTAATTTCTATTAATGAATCTATTACTATATTTTATTGTATGCAGAAAAGTAAACACTGTTTAGACCAGTAAGTCCCATAGTTGTGGGGAGTCATTCTATAAACCCCTACGAAGGTTTTGATTGCGCCAAGTGAGTTTATTACATAACTTTCAATAATTCTTCCTTGTATATTGGCCCGGCCTATTTTCTAGTAAAAGTCAATAAATTGCTTTATTTTATTTAATTTTTTTTTTTTTTAAATAAAAAGGAGTGGCAGGCACGCAGAGAGAGAGAGAGAGAAATGGTTTGACATGCGGAAAGATCCTTGAGCCAATACTGGTTAACCTCCTCACCTTCTTCCTATGTTTGGGTCTACCGTTATCAAAATTACTGCTGAACAGGGAAATACCAACATACCGTTATCAGACACCCCCCATTAGGACTTTGGTCCGGACACTTTACAACACTCGGGTTCCTGGTTATTTAAAACAAAAAAAAAATAAGTAAAATGTAGCTTTGTCTACACTCACCCTCAATACGACTGACATTTAACATGACATTTGCTAAATAAATAAAAAATAGCGTGGTCTACACTCACCCTCAATACGATTAAACGCAGTTTAACATGATATTTGCTAATTATCACAATCTTCAATGCTATTAAATAGGAAATCTTACTTTTTTTTATTTAAATTTATAGAAATATTTCCTACACGATATACTTTTATCTATCTATATAAATAAAAGAAAAGTTTTATCTGTACATTGCTTATAACTGAGTTATTTCAAGTTATCTTTGCGTTTCATACATTAGAGAAACCGAATCCATCCTTAGAAAAATTTGTCTGTCAGTTTGTCCGCAAAATTTTGTCGCAAGTAAACTCAGGTACCATAAGACATAACAAGCTTAAATTTGAAAGTTTATGTTTAACTTATAATCTAAGCTTTAAATGGATTGAAAATTCAACATAGAAGCAAAATTATGGACTTTTAAGCAAAAAAATTTTTGTCACAAGTAAACTCAGGTACCATAAGACATAACAAGCTTAAATTTGAAAGTTTATGTTTAACTTATAATCTAAGCTTTAAATGGATTGAAAATTCAACGTAAAAGCGAAATTATGGACTTTTAAGCACAAAATTTTGTTACAAGTAAACTCAGCTACCACAAGATATAACAAGCTGAAATTTGAAAGTACACATTTGTTTATGTTTAACTTACAATCTAAGCTTTGAATGGATTGAAAATTCAACGTAGGATCAAAATTATGGACTTTTAAGCACAAAATTTTGTCACAAGTAAACTCAGGTACCACAAGATATAGAAAGCTGAAACTTTGAAAGTACACAATTGTTTAATTAAAGAAACATGTTTATTTTGAAAATAAGGTATTGTTTTCTTGACCACAATTACTAATAAAAATAAACACCTTTTTTTTCTTCTCTGAATTTGGTCAGGGTTAATATTTGGAATCACCTTTTCGCCAACGTTTCGTCTTTACGAGTATTTTAAGACATCCTCAGGGCTATAAACTAACAAAAAAACAATGGACAAATACGATATGACAAATGTACATTGTTTTTTGTTAGTTTATAGCCCTGAGGATGTCTTAAAATAAAGACGAAACGTTGGCGAAAAGGTGATTCGGTATATTAACCCTGATCGAATTCCGAGAAGAAGATAAAGTGTTTATTTTGAAAATATACATGTATAGCAAGTAGGTATTGTTAGTTATTTTCAATTTTATTTGTTTTTATGCTCCCTGCAAGAGGATAATTGACAAGGTGTTTCCCGAAGTTCAAGCTCTGCCATCTATTCAGAATAAATGGCTTAGTGAACGAGCAATTCTTATAAACCTTTTACGTTTACTCACGTAAAAAAAAAACCAATACGTTTTCTAGTTATGAAATGAAACGGTTCAAAACGTCGAGTCCTTCTTCAGGTATATTACGAAAATTAAAATTGATATTATATGTCTGTTATAACAATTTTAAAATGGAACAAATAGTTAAATGAGTAAGTTACTGATAGAAAAAGGGAAGGTGAAGGTTATACGTGCTACTGGTGGGAAATGTTACAGGTTATATGTTACAGGAAGTGACTGTTTACGATGGTGACGATTACGATGCCTAGATGAGTAATGAGGTTGTGGGAAAAACACTGTGTGACTGAGGTAACACTGATGAAAAGATGATAGAAGTTAAAAAAAGGTTGTAATCGTTTTTTATCCTATGTTTTGTATTGTTGTGGTTTGTTACATGTGCTATTAAACAAAACATTTATAAATTGGACTTTGTTATTCTATTCTTGTAATGTTTGTTTTTATAAGTCCGTTGTGTTCCCTTTTATCTATTTATTGTAGGTCCTATGATCACCTTAAGTACCAAGATAACCTGTTTTTTGCCTTGTGTTTTGTGTGTTCCGATTTTGGTACTGATGCGCGAATTAAGAAATGATTGCGCGATGTAGCATCTTGTTGCCCGCCTCCGCGCGGTCACCTTGGCAGCACCCTACTGGGGTGTGACTAAAGGGCAGCAAGTAAAATGCATCGGCCTGATTTGATTTTATGTGTTTTGACCGAAAGATATAGGTACACATCAAAGATCAAATTGGACTTTGTGTTATTCGATTAACCACAAATTGGTGACACCAATGTAATCGACGTTCGCGCAACTACTACAGGTAACAACAGGATACTTAATCTGCCTAAGTAGACATAATAAAACGATCTCATGGAAGAAAGAAACAGAAGTGCTGAGGGAACCGAAATTACCCTAGGAGATGTTTCTCACGTAGCAGTGAAACTACCGCCCTTTTGGCGTAAAAATGTTAAAATTTGGTTTGTCCAAATTAAGTCGCAGTTTGTCACAAGCCATGTGGTATCAGAGTTGACAAAATACCATTATGTGATAGGGTCTCTCGACAGTAGCATAGCTGAGGTTGTTAGCGATCTTTTAACTCGGCCGCTAAGTGCAACTCCTTATACTGACTTGAAAAATAAATTAATAGGCGAATTTGAAGATGGTGACATAGGTGGAATATTAGACTTTGGTGATACTACACAACCAACAGTCGCCTGACATCGTGCAGGCTCGGGGCCGAAAGTCCAAGTTGTCATCCATCCTGAGTTGATTTAAGTGATATGGCAGAAAGGTCGATATATTCGTAAGATCAAAACATGTATAACATCCTCTCTCCGAGGGACGACGTGCTCAGATTCATTCACCTCCAGTGTTAATAAATCGATGGCCTGAGTGGGTATTGAACTCCTGATCTAGCAGTCCAGAGGCGAGCAAGCAAGCCACTGGGCTACCTTTGACTCCCCAAAGCACTTCTACATAAGCTAGATGACTGTATAAACAAAAGGAATAGGTACTGTAAAACTTATAAAAGAGCAATTGTAAGAAAAAACAAAATGCGAGCACGCAAGCCACTGGTCTACCTTGGACCCCCTCAAGGCACTTCT
Organism: Hermatobates lingyangjiaoensis; assembly: GCA_026182355.1. NCBI lineage: Eukaryota > Metazoa > Arthropoda > Insecta > Hemiptera > Hermatobatidae > Hermatobates > Hermatobates lingyangjiaoensis. The sequence goes on along the minus strand of JAPFBL010000388.1, from coordinate 144,558 downwards.
ATATAAGCTAGATGACTGTATAAACAATTGTAAGAAAAAACAAAATGCGAGCACACAAGCCACTGGGCTACCTTGGACCCCCCCAAAGGCGATTCTATATAAGCTAGGTGACTGTATAAACAAAAGGAATAGGTACTGTAAAACTTATAAAAGAGCAATTGTAAGAAAAAACAAAATGGGAGCACGCAAGAGACTGGGCTACCTTGGACCCCCTCAAGGCACTTGTATATAAGCTAGATGACTATATAAACATTGGTAAGAAAAACAAAATGCAAGCATGCGAGCCACTGGGCTACCTTGGACCCCCTCAAGGCACTTCTATATAAGCTAGATGACTATATAAACAAAAGGAATACTGTAAAACATTTAAAAGAGCAATTGTAAGAAAAACCAAAATGCAAGCTCGCAAGCCACTGGGCTACCATGGACTCCCCCAAGGCACTTCTGTATAAGCTAGATGACTATATAAACATTTGTAAGAAAAACAAAATGCAAGCACGCAAACGCCTGGGCTACCTTTTACCCGCCAAGGCACTTATATATAAGCTAGGTGACTATATAAACATTTGTAAGAAAAAACAAAATGCGAGCACGCAAGCCACTGGGCTACCATGGACCCCCCCAAAGGCGATTCTACATAAGCTAGGTGACTATATAAACAAAAGGAATACTGTATAACATATAAAAGAGCAATTGTACGAAAAAACAAAATGCGAGCACGCAATCCACTGGGCTACCATGGACTCCCCCAAGGCACTTCTATATAAGCTAGGTGACTACGAGGTGTGTAAATAAAGTAGTGAGACTGATTTTTTTTAAATTTTCTATTCAAATATAATTACAATGTGATATTGTCACCTTCAAAATAGTTCCCTTCGGAAGCCACACAGCGCTGGAGACGGTCCTTCCAATCATTGTAGCATTGCTGGAACTCGGATTCTGGAATGGCCTTCAGCTGGTCGGTTACAGCAGTTTGTATATTTTGTAGTGTCCCGAAATGAGTTCCCTTGAGGTGATTTTTCAATCTCGGGAAGAGGAAAAAGTGATAAAGACTCAAGTCTGGTGAATAAGGAGGCTGAGGAGCAACAGGAATGTTTTTACTGGCCAAAAACTCGTTTTCTTTTCGGAATTTTCGGAACCATTTTCGCACAAATTTTTCTCATCTCCAATTCATTGGTCAAAATGTGATGAACGGAGGTGTGATTCAAATTCAACTGTTCCCCGATCATTCTGACTGTCAAGCGTCGATCTGAACGCACAAGGTTCCGTACTCTGTTGAAATTTTCATCGGTGTTTGCACTTGAAGGCCTTCCGCTTCGTGGTTCATCTTCAATCGACTCTCTTCCTTCTGAAAATTCCTTAAACCACCGAAAAACCTGTGCCCTTGATAAAACACGTTCTCCATAGGCCGGTTTCGGTTGCATTATGTCCAAGTCTGAAGCAAAATTTGATTGCACACCGCTGCTCAACTTTGAGGTCACTCATTTTTAAAACGCTCAAGAAAAAACCATTTCACAAAAACCAACGCTACGGACAAACAAATGACTGTGGCGAGTTCAGATTCATACTGAAGGCGCATCACACGTGCACCTGACGCTACTCAAGGCCACGCGTCTCCAGCGTTGCCAGATCGAAAGCGACGTTGCCAGTCTCACTACTTTATTTATACACCTCGTATATAAACGTTTGTAAGAAAAAACAAAATGCGAACACGCAAGCCACTGGGCTACCATGGACTCCCCAAGGAACTTCTATATAAGCTAGGTGACTGTATAAACAAAAGGAATACTGTAAAACTTATAAAAGAGCAATTGTAAGAAAAAACGTAATGACTGAAGGTTGAATAGGGAAGAAGGTTAATAGGCAACCACAAAGTGAGGTGGCCTTCGTCAAAAGGACAGACAATCTGACTGTTTCTTTTTTTGGACAACACCATTTATAGAAAGTCACTCCAAGGGTAGATAAAGGCTTTTTAAGTAAGAAGGCAGATAACTATTACGAAAATACTTGTCAAATTAGTTACTACTGAAAAAAAAAGAGATGCAATTCAATTAATAATATCTATAATATAAATATATATAAAAAGATTTCACATAACACGTGAAATAACAATCAATCATCAAACCACAATAAGAAAATGGGAAAACAAGACTAAGACCTTTCAACCGTAACAAGCACTCTTCGTCAGAGTCAAAAACCCAACTGTGACGAAGACCGCTTGTTACGGTTGAAAGATCTTAGTCTTGTTTTCCCATTTTCTTATTGTGGTTTAATCATTGATAAATATACTCGTATATGGTCAAATATGAAATGTGAAAACAAGACTACTATGAGATCTTTCAACCGTAACAAGCGGTCTTCGTCAGAGTCGGGTTTTTGACTTTGACGAAGACCGCTTGTAACGGTTGAAAGATCTTAGCCTTGTTTTCCCATTTCATATTGTAGTTTGATCATTGGTTGTGGTCGTAACATAATGAATGTAACATAATTAATCCCAGACAGACCGTTTAGGATCCCACTTTCGGAATCTCTGCTTTAGGTATTCAGAATCAAGTTTTTTTTTTTGTTTTTTTTTTGTACATTTGAACAACCATAAACCAAGTTGAATGAGAGAGAAACAGCATTTTAGATGTCTATGTGTTTCTTATTCATTTCTTTGAGGAGTCGGAGTCGGTGGGAACGTACCAACTCCGACTTGACTAGTCAATAAACTAGCCTTAACTCTGACTCGGCTTTGACTCCGACTCCTCTAGTTGATAAATTAAACACGGCTTTCACTCCGACTCCTCTAGTTTATAAATTAGACTCAGCTACGACTCCGACTCCTCTAGTTTATAAATTAGACTCGGCTTTGACTCCGACTCCTCTAGTTTATAAATTAGACTCAGCTACGACTCCGACTCCTCTAGTTTATAAATTAGACTCGGCTTTGACTCCGACTCCTCTAGTTTATAAATTAGACTCAGCTACGACTCCGACTCCTCTAGTTTATAAATCACACTCGGCTTCGACTCCGACTCCTCTAGTTTATAAATTAGACTCAGCTACGACTCCGACTCCTCCAGTTTATAAATTAGACTCGGCTTCGACTCCGACTTCTCTAGTTTATAAATTAAACTCGGCTTTGACTCCGACTCCTCTAGTTTATAAATTACACTCGGCGCTGACTCCGACTCCTCTAGTTTATAAATTAGACTCAGCTACGACTCCGACTCCTCTAGTTTATAAATTAGACTCGGCTTTGACTCCGACTCCTCTAGTTTATAAAGTAGACTCAGCTACGACTCCGACTCCTCTGGTTTATAAATCACACTCGGCGATGACTCCGACTCCTCTAGTTTATAAATCACACTCGGCTTCGACTCCAACTCCTCTAGTTTATAAATTACACTCGGCTTTGACTCCGACTCCTCTAGTTTATAAATCACACTCGGCTTCGACTCCAACTCCTCTAGTTTATAAATTACACTCGGCTTTGACTCCGACTCCTCTAGTTTATAAATCACACTCGGCTTTGACTCCGACTCCTCTAGTTTATAAATTACACTCGGCTTCGACTCCAACTCCTCTAGTTTATAAATTACACTCGGCTTTGACTCCGACTCCTCTAGTTTATAAATCACACTCGGCTTTGACTCCGACTCCTCTAGTTTATAAATTACACTCGGCTTTGACTCCGACTCCTCTAGTTTATAAATCACACTCGGCTTTGACTCCGACTCCTCTAGTTTATAAATTACACTCGGCTTTGACTCCGACTCCTCTAGTTTATAAATTACACTCGGCTTCGACTCTGACTCTTCTAGTTTATAAATTACACTCGGCTTCGACTCCGACTCCTCTAGTTTATAAATCACACTCGGCTTTGACTCCTTCTCCTCTAGTTTATAAATCACACTCGGTTTCGACTCCGACTCTTCTAGTTTATAAATTACACTCGGCGCTGACTCCGACTCCTCGGAGAGCGATTGCGCTACAACTATCAATTTGTTTTACATATCTGTTTTTTTTCCTTTTTTTTTTTTCTTAAAAGTCAAAATAACTATAGGAAGCCTGCGGTACCTGTGGTATTCTCGTATAGTGTAGAGTCCCAGAGGAGTTTGCTACAGCTTCAAATACTGGCGTATCTTTGGAGATTGGTGGCTCTGAAGGTTTAAGGTCCAAAACGAACTTTCTTCCAAGTGCTTGTAGTCGGACTTTCTTGTTTGGTAACTCTCTGCGTATTCGAACAACGCCATATTCAGGAACTGAAAAAAAAAATAAGAGAAGCAAATTAGGCAAGTAACTTATCATACTCGTAAACAAGTTCTTTCCAAGGAGAATATTCAGTATATTGAAGTCAAGAAGTATAAAAATTTGTGAGTGATGTCGGTCGTGGATGTTCGCCTCCGCGAGGTCCACCTTGGGCATGCTGTGTACTGCCAGCAGTGGTCTGTAAGAATTCCACGGTATGTCTAAAGGGCACCACGTAAAAAACATCGACCTGCTCTGTTTTATTCCGTGGTTTGGTCAAAGTTTTTCGTCGTAAGAACCCCCACCCGATCAGAGGCGTAGTAATTATGTTTATCGCCCACAGGTGACCCTTGATAAACCGTTAACCTTCAACATTCCAGAAAATCCTCTAATATTTATTTTCATGGAACTACAATCAAGTATCTAATTTTAGACTGCTGTTATTAGTCACAGAGTTTCATCTTATTACAGTACTCGTATATATATAAAATAAATTCATAACGAAGGAAACACACAGAAAGACACAGACATAACTCACATCGATATTTCGACCATCGTCGTCATCAGGAGGTGTGAAGAGCGAAGAGTCCCGCAGGAAGGCAGAGCGGTGACATATATATATATATATATATATGTATACTTTTTCGTTGGAAATACGATCCAAACCGGACAAATATTGTTCAATATAGACAAAGAAACATAGAGAAATCAAAAGAACACACTTACAGTCTCTAATTTTCGGTTTAAACCGTCTTCAGGAGGGATAAGAGAGGGAAACCAAGCGCACTGGTTCAGAGACGGTTGGGTCTCTGCCCAATTGGAGTCTCCAACCGTCTCTGAACCAGTGCGCTTGGTTTCCCTCTCTCATCTCCCCTGAAGACGGTTCAAACCGGAAATTAGAGACTGTAACTGTGTTCTTTTGATTTCTCTATGTTTCTTTGTCTATATTGAACTATATTTGTCCGTTTTCGATCGTATTTCCAACGAAAAAGTATATATATAAAGATTTCACATAAACACGTGAAATAACAATCAATGATCAAACCACAATAAGAAATGGGAAAACAAGACTAAGATCTTTCAACCGTTGAAATCATCGGTTGAAAGATCTTAGTCTTGTTTTCCTATTTCTTATTGTGGCGGTTGAAATATTTTAGTCTTGTTTTCCCATTTCTTATTGTGGTTTTATCATTGATATATATATGTATATGTATCCCAATATATGTTATTGGGATATTTATTTGTAGCTTGGGAATTACATAGCCCAAATCTTGGGATGCTGTGAAATGTTCAATGACAGCATTGATCTATTCTAACCTACCAGAAGCGATTCATCTATTGTTTCACCACTAATCTTTTCTAATCGCTACAATTTTTACAAATTAAACTTTTAAAATTACTTTTTTTTCTTCTCCTTGTTTAAAAGCTTTGTTAAACAAGGTGAGAGGGTGACTTTTAAGAATCTTTAGACTTTCATTATAAATGCAAATTCATTCAACCAGAAGCGATTAGAAGCTATTTTGAACTTAAGAAAAATCGTCCATTATCAAATTATGCATGATTGTAAGCTAGACAGTGACTAATGAATTATTAATATGGTTGTTAAGAGTTTTAGAGACATTCAGTGTAAACGAACTTTAACTGCCGTGACGAATTTGTTATAACACAAAACTAATTACACCAAGACAACTGTAGCATTATTTAAATATTTTATTTAGTTTAGTATTATTTTATACAAAAGAAAAAATTACGTCGTATTTACAAATAACTGAAACAGATTAATAAATAAACTACTGTAATAAAATATCCCTTGAAAACTATAACATTTTTTTTTTTAATGGGATTTCATTCGAAGAATGAATTAATAGTTATTATGAATGAGAACTGGCAGTGCTATCTAGTAGGCAACGGATGAATGAACTGCCCTGCCACCTAGTGACATGTATACGAAACACTTATTAGTTAGTCTATTCCGTTATGATTAGTTCATGTAGAGCTAAATCAACGTGTCATTTACAAGTCAAAAATATCTAGATGAATATAACGATATCTACTATGACATTACAAGTTTAGGAGAATGATAAATGTTTCACTTAATTATAAATAAAATAAATTATTTTATATTATAAAATAAATAAAAAAATAAATAAAAAACCATTATTTAGTGAAAGAATATAAACTTTTCACTTTCAATCACGAACAACACAATAAAAAAAAAACGGTTTTTAGCAAAAAAAAGTGACTTTCCCGTCATGCATAATTCATCCCAAACTACAGGGATCATCTACACTATAGGGCCTATTTTTGTGTAAAATATCAACTTGATCCATCAAAGATTCTGGACCGTAGCGTGGTAACAAGCAATGCTAACACACTCACCGACCCACCCACCCCGTTAATACCACATAATAACAGATTGCACCACATATGTGGATACCATTTCATAGCTTTTACCCTCCAATGAGTAAACACCACATAACAACAGATTGCACCACATATGTGGAGACCATTCCATTAGCTTTTCACCCTACAATGAGTAAATACCACATAATAACTGTTTGCACTTCTTTAGTGTGTACTTTTATAGAAAAAAGAAAAAAAACCTAGAAGAATAAACACATTACTGTGTTTGCTTCTCAAACATAGTTTGTTCAAATACTAATTAAGTGTTTCAGCATTAGTTACAAATTAATAACTTCTGATTTCAAGCTGACGTTTCACCGAAATTCGTTTGTCATTCTCAAGTCTTATATTGAAAGAATATTAACCACAACTCTTCTTTTTGTAATAAATATTATGATGGCCAAAATGCTAGAAAGGCAGATGTGTGGAAAATGGCAGACTGGGTAGTCAAAAATATCTTCTCTACGAAAAAAGAGACACTTTGAAGGGAATAACTAATTCTAAAATCCAAGGATGCCTTACAGAAAGGTAATGAATGGCCTAGCCTGAGTTAATGTGGGGAACAGTTCCAGGCTAGTGTCCAAGAAGAAAAGGGGGTGTTTTAGTTGGTAGTCTGGTTTATATGGGAGCCCAGGACAATGTGCGTAAATGCATTTCACCTTCTTACCCCCCCTCCCCCCAAAAATTATCAAAAATTAACTAAATTAACATGGAAATTTGTTTTTGTTATAGGTGGTTAGAGCTCAACGATCAAACATGATATGTCAATAAACACTATAAACAGATAGGTATATTAGTATATTTATTAACATTAACATAGCAGACATGTATATTAGCAAATCAAGTTTCATCATTGATGGAAAGAAGCTCCATGTTGATTGAGTTTTTTTTGATAATATATATATATATATATATATATACTTTTTTGATGAAAACACGATCCGAAACGGACAAATACAGTTCAATGTACATAAAGAAACGTAGAGAAATTAAAAACACACACTTACAGTCTCTAATTTTCGGTTGAACCGTCTTCAGGAGAGATAAGAAAGGGAAACCAAGCGCACTGGTACAGAGACGGTTGGAGACCCAATTGTATATATACATATTGTATATATATATATATATATATATACAAAACTATAGTTATCGGGACTCGGTCAGTTCTTCAGGTTCAAATTAAACTCTCATTGCCAACGTTTCGGTCTTTATTTAAAACCTTTTTCATAGCCAGAAGTATAAATTTTGATTTTGAAACAGAAAAACTAAGTATTACAATACAAATAATTTTACAAAGAAAAATAGTATGTGGATTTTTAACAACAACTGTAGTCTGAATGAACACGCGACACTGAATAGTTCAGTGTTTTCAGTTTTCTACGTGGTGCCCTTTAGCCATACTGTGGTATCCCAGGAGACGACTCAAGGAGTTACTGCTGGCAGTCCACAGTATGCCCAAGGTGGACCTCATGGACTTATTTTCGGAAAAAAGACTGTAATTTCTTGACTAGTTTGCGGTGAATTCAAAGGTGTTTGACAGAGGAGTTCAAATAAGGATATGAAGATATATAATGGATAAATAAAATACCTTTGATAACATCGCAAAACTAGTCAGGAAACTAGGAAAACCTTAGTCAGAAAGTGGTCAACGCAAAAGCTGCTGCTAACTTGAAGAGTGTAGGTTTAAGAGAAGACTTGCTGCCATTATAAAGGACAAGAGAGCAGCAGAAAAAGAAACCAATGCGAAAGGACAGTGTGGACTACAGGAAGGACAAGCTGAGAATGCAGTCACGGATTGCTGAATCCCTTTATGGCTCCCAACAGAAACGGAAAGTGCTCCATCGTAATTGGCATTGTGCAATCCCTCCGGCTGTCTGGCTGGTAAGCTCTCTTACACGAGCATCATGCACCTCTTACAACAAACCACCAACCAATGTATTATTAACCATTATTTAATTCATTTTTCAAAATATATTCAATGACTTTAAAAAGACGGTATAAAATAAAAATAAAATTAGCGAAATAATTAATTAAACAGATGAAGACTTGAAACTCAAACAGTTATAAAACCCCTCCGTACGAGTTTAATTCCTTCCCAGACCCGAGCTCGAATTACAATTTACTCGTATTACCAAGTCTTCATTTTAAAGGCATTCAGGCTTACCAACAATTCTAGAGACTTCAATCAACCAGGTTAACAAGTATTTATTATATTTAGTTCACTTGCTCTCTGACGATGTGTTGACGAAAGGCCTTAGAGCATTGTTTCCAAATTAGTTTCATTGTGGTAAATTAATTCACATATTACATCAAGTCTTATTTTGATTATTATTCATATATATATATATGTAAAGGTCGTTATCAGCCTTTGGAGCGATTCACATCTTCTCCTGAAGACGGATCATCCGAAATTTTGAGTTTGTAAGTGTGTCTCTTTCTCTGTGTGTTGCTTTTCTTCGTTTGTGAATTGATATATATATATACTTTGAATTGAAATTGAAATCAGACGGTCCAAACGGACAAATAATTAAAGTTACAGCTAGAGAACACAAGAAAAAGGACGAACACTCACGAATCTCGATTATTTCGGCGTCTTGCCGTCTTCAGGAGAGTAGAAAGAAAGAAAATAAAATAAAAGGAGAAAGAATGAAGGAACGGAGACGTCATCTCAAATGATGACACCCAGACCACTCTAAGGGCTTCTGAGGAAACCTTCATTTGGTTATTGGGTGCAAGAAATTCCCCTGGTCTAAATTTAATCAGATGATTTTTTATTTTATTTTTATCTTTATTTATTTATTCATTTATTTATTTATTTATATTTTTTTTTTCTCGTTTAATTTTAGTTAGTTTTATGTTTTTTTCCTTTCCTTTCTCTTTTTTACTTTTCTCCTCCCTTTTACTTAAATATCACTTTTATAATTTTTTTAACTCACAGCCTACACTGGTTCACGTTGGTAAGATGGCTGCACTGCGTGTCATTGTATCGCGCCAGTTTACATCGGCCAGTGGACGCATTTACGTCTCCGTTCCTTCATTCTTTCTCCTTTTATTTTATTTTCTTTCTTTCTACTCTCCTGAAGACGGCAAGACGCCGAAATAATCGAGATTCGTGAGTGTTCGTCCTTTTTCTTGTGTTCTCTAGCTGTAACTTTAATTGATATATATATATATATATATATATATATATGATTATATATATATATATATATATATATAGGTGTATAATGTAATCGGGATTCGGTCAATTTTCCAGGATCAAAATCAAACTCTCAATGCCGACGTTTCGGTTTTATTTAAAACCTTTTTCATAGGCCTACAAACAAAGGATGACAAGAAATCATATATAAACATCAACATATAACCAACATCAAAATGGAATATTACAGTTGTGAAAAAACATATATACAAGTAGAAGTAATAGAAAAGCAATAAACATTTTTATGAACTTACAGAAGTCAGAATTTTTGAATTAGAAAAATGATGAAATTTACATTATATAAAATGAAGTAACAATAGATAGTTAGTGAACTAACATCTTAACTGGTCAAAAACTTGGACCAGACTAACTGATTACAATTACATGTAAACCGAAACACTGTTCACTCAAAGAACAGAAAAAGGAACTAAGGAAATTAAATTTCACTAAAATCAACTTAACACTCCTGAATAAATAGTGTTCAAATTGGTAATGTCACTTCTATGATTAACTGAACTTAGATCTTTTTTAATATATAGCATTTCGAGGGTCTTTCTTCTTTGCTCATCTTGTTCTTTATCTACTATAATTGCTTCTTCAAAATCGAACACGTGACCTTCGTTTAAGGCATGGAATGCTAAAGCAGTGGCGTTACTTTTATTAGTTCTTATTGAATAAGAATGTTGATAAAGTCTTTCTTTTAAAAAACGACTTGTTTCTCCGTAATAACGCTTGTCGCAGTCTTTACATTTGATCGCATAAATGAGGTTACTTTGTAACTCCTTTGGTATTTTTTGTTTCAAATTTGAAAATAAAGACTTGACTTTTCTTTTGTTATAAAATGCCAATGTAACTTCAGGTACATTTCGTTTGAAAACTTTTCTAATTGATTGTGATAAGCCCTCAACATACGGAAATTTGAAATACTTTTTATTTAAAACTTCAAGTTCAGCATGATTTTGATTGGAATGTTCTGGTTGTTCTCTTGTATATTTAAACCAATAACGTTCAATTAAGTTGTTTGGATAACAATTTTTCTGCAACAATGACTTTACCCTTTTCTTATTTTCTTTTAGAAAACATGGACTACTAATTTCAACAACCTTCTTAACTAAATTTTGAACGCAATTCAATTTTTGGTTTATAGAATGAGAGGAGTGATAGTTCAGTATTCTTCCTGCACTGGTAGGCTTTCTATACCAATCCGTTAAAATAATGCCATTTTCACCTCTTATAACTTTTACATCTAAAAAATGGCAGATTTCCGTCTTTTTCTATTTCATAGGTAAATTGTAGACGATTATGAAAAGAATTAAACGTATTTAATACATACTCTTCTTCTCCTCTTTCAATAATTAAAAATAAATCGTCTACATATAATTAATAAATTTCACCTTCGTACCTAATTTATTAATACAGTCTTCTAATAACTCAATCATAACTATATTAGCAAGGATTGGTGAAATTGGAGATCCCATAGGTAGTCCAAATTTTTGTTTATAAATAATATCATCAAAGGTGAAATACCTTGCTTCACATATAAGATCTAGTATGGATAGGAAAACCTTCTTTGACATTCCAACCTGTGATTTTATCTTATTCCATTGCTTATTTACTAAATTAAATGCTAAATCCGAAGGAATGTTATATCTTATGTTTTAGTCCATTATGTTATAGTCCATGTTTTCTAAAAGAAAATAAGAAAAGGGTAAAGTCATTGTTGCAGAAAAATTGTTATCCAAACAACTTAATTGAACGTTATTGGTTTAAATATACAAGAGAACAACCAGAACATTCCAATCAAAATCATGCTGAACTTGAAGTTTTAAATAAAAAGTATTTCAAATTTCCGTATGTTGAGGGCTTATCACAATCAATTAGAAAAGTTTTCAAACGAAATGTACCTGAAGTTACATTGGCATTTTATAACAAAAGAAAAGTCAAGTCTTTATTTTCAAATTTGAAACAAAAAATACCAAAGGAGTTACAAAGTAACCTCATTTATGCGATCAAATGTAAAGACTGCGACAAGCGTTATTACGGAGAAACAAGTCGTTTTTTAAAAGAAAGACTTTATCAACATTCTTATTCAATAAGAACTAATAAAAGTAACGCCACTGCTTTAGCATTCCATGCCTTAAACGAAGGTCACGTGTTCGATTTTGAAGAAGCAATTATAGTAGATAAAGAACAAGATGAGCAAAGAAGAAAGACCCTCGAAATGCTATATATTAAAAAAGATCTAAGTTCAGTTAATCATAGAAGTGACATTACCAATTTGAACACTATTTATTCAGGAGTGTTAAGTTGATTTTAGTGAAATTTAATTTCCTTAGTTCCTTTTTGTGTTCTTTGAGTGAACAGTGTTTCGGTTTACATGTAATTGTAATCAGTTAGTCTGGTCCAAGTTTTTGACCAGTTAAGATGTTAGTTCACTAACTATCTATTGTTACTTCATTTTATATAATGTAAATTTCATCATTTTTCTAATTCAAAAATTCTGACTTCTGTAAGTTCATAAAAATGTTTATTGCTTTTCTATTACTTCTACTTGTATATATGTTTTTTCACAACTGTAATATTCCATTTTGATGTTGGTTATATGTTGATGTTTATATATGATTTCTTGTCATCCTTTGTTTGTAGGCCTATGAAAAAGGTTTTAAATAAAACCGAAACGTCGGCATTGAGAGTTTGATTTTGATCCTGGAAAATTGACCGAATCCCGATTACATTATACACCTATATATATATAAAGGTCGTTATCAGCCTTTGGAGCGATTCACATCTTTTCCTGAAGACGAGGACATCGAAATATAGTAGTGAGTTCAGTGATTTCTTTTCAATGTGTTCTTTTAAAAATTCTAGTTTACATATATATATATTATATATATATATATATATATATATATATATATATATATATATATATATATATATATATATATATATATATATATATATATATAAGATCAAACCACAATAAGAAATGGGAAAACAAGACTAAGATCTTTCAACTGTAACAAGCGGTCTTCGTCAGAGTCAAAAACCCAACTGACGAAGGGTTTCTGACGAAAACCGCTTGTTACGGTTGAAAGATCTTAGTCTTGTTTTCCCATTTCTTATTGTGGTTTGATCATTGATTGTTGTTTCACGTGTTTATGTGAAATCTTTATATATATATATATATTATATATATATATATATATATCAACTTTAAATTACACAAAGCACGACACAGAAAAGAGAATACAAAGAAAACTTACAGAATTCAATATTTCGAAATATATATATATATATATATATTTAAAGTCTCTTTATATATATATATATATATATATATATATATATATATATATATATATATATATTACAAAGTGAAATAAATATGACATTGAACTTTAAATTACAAGGAAAAAGGAAGCAATGAAAATAAATGCCCTGAGGCCTTTGAATTTATGTCATCAGAGAGCAAACAAAGTAAAAAACTGTAATTACTTGCTTGCTCTCTGGTGACATAAATTGGAAGGCCTCAGGGCATTATAATAACAATAAACAATTAATAGAAAAATTAATATATTTTTACTTTATAAAGTAATATATCACTTTATTTCATTAATATTATTATTTGTATTCTCAGTTTTATTTTATTTTATCACACCTTAGTCCGTACTTTTATTATTTATGTATCATTATCTCTGTTCTCCTCTCAATTTTTTCTTTTATTTATTTACTGTTTTCATATTCCACTATTTTAATTTAATTATAAATTGATTCCTGTCTACCTTATTTTCTGTGACCGGGCGCGCATGCGGCAACACTGTTGGTCTCCAACCGTCTCTGAACCAGTGCGCTTGGTTTCCCTCTCTTATATCTCCTGAAGACGGTTCAAACTAAAAATTTTAAGTGTGAGCTTTAAATTTCTCTGTGTTTCTTTCTGTACATTAAACTATATATATAGGTGTATTATCTAATCGTGATTCGGTCAAATTTTCTAGGTTCAAAAATACAAACACTCATTGCCAACGTTTCGGTATTATTTTAAAACCTTTTTCATAGGAAGAAGTAAGAATTTGTTGACTAAGAAAAATAAATTTATTATTATTTAAAAGAACAACAATCTTAACCAGACAAAACCTTCGACTATACTAATGTGATAACATTACAAGTGTACTGTAACTCAGGTTCAAATTAAACTCTTAATGTCAATGTTTCAGTTGAATGAATTCAAACTACATCTGTTGTTGAAATCCACAGACTATTTTTCTTTGCAAAATAACCGGTTGGGTTTTTGACTCTGACCAAGACCGCTTGTTACGGTTGAAAGATCTTAGTCTTGTTTTCCCATTTCTTATTGTGGTTTGATCATATATATATATATATATATATATATATATATATAGAAAATTGTCACAATAACACGTGATATAAATATTCAGGTAACTCACCACAAATTAGAGAAGATAGTCGCTCTAAGGCCTTTCGTTTTCACGTCGTCAGAGAGCAAGTGAATACAAGTTGTAAGCAGGTTATGTCAATGATGCCAATCTTACTCCTTCTTTAAATCAAAATTCATAACCTGCTTACAACTTGTATTCACTTGCTCTCTGACGACGTGAAAACGAAAGGCCTTAGAGCGACTATCTTCTCTAATTTGTGGTGAGTTACCTGAATATATATATATAACTTTAAATTACACAAAGCTCGACACAGAAAAGAGAATACAAAGAAAACTTACAGAATTCAATATTTCGAACTGTTGTTCGTCATCAGGAGAGTAGACTAGTAGAGAGGACGAAGTGAGAGAGATCTCCCCACGTCGAAGAACGGAGCGCGATATATATATATATGTATATATAAATTAATGCCACTGCATTAGCAGTATTAATGAAGGTCATAATTTTGAATTTGATCAAATAAAAATAATAGCCAAAGAAATGGATGAACAGAGAAGGAAAACTCTGGAAATGTTATATATTAGAAAGGACCAGTCATCCATTAGTTGTAGAAGTTACATTTCAAATTTAAATAGTATTTAATCGGGTATGTTAAGTTAAACATTGTTCATCGATGGAAACTTGTTTTAGTGACTTTTTGGTTGTCTAGTAGAATTGGGTTACCTTGCTTGTTTATTTTAGTTTAGTGTCACGTGTTCATTCAAACTACAGTTGTTAAAATTCACAGACTATTTTTCTTTGTAAAATAATTTGTAATATAATACTTAGTTTTTCTGTTTCAAAATTTATGCTTCTGGAAGTTGTCCGACTAACCTATAGTCAAAATTTCTATTGTAATTTCATAATTGTAACTAATTTCACTTTTATGTATGTTCGATTTTTGAATGATTGTATTATTTCTTATATTACATCTGTTTTTGTAGGCCTATGAAAAAGGTTTTAAATAAAGACCGATACGTTGGCAATGTGAGTTTGATTTGAACCTGAAGAACTGACCAAGTCCCGATAAACTTTATTTTCGTTTCTATTATATATATATATAGTTAATAGTGAATTTAATTAACCGATGAATTGAACTGGAAAACCTGAAATTTTGGAACCTCCAAGATTTGTAACCTCCTTGTTGTCTTGATGTTTTCTATTCATTATGTTAGCTATGTAATAATTAGCGACTAGATTGTTTGTAATATAATTATTGTTAGTGTTTTTCCTTAAGTTAAGTTGTTTAATCGTCATATTGTAAATCCCTGAAGATGGTCAAAGTGACCGAAACGTTGGAATAATTTAATGTATAGTTTTTTCTTTTTTTGTAGTTAGGTTTATATTGTATTATTTGATTACTACTATGGAGCTCAAGAATAAATCATTCGGAGAGTTAGTGTTTAATTTACCTGAAGAGTTAAAAACCAAGTTTAGAAAACTGGAGAAATTAAATAAAAAACGAACAAAAATGAAGATCGGCATACTCTTTAATAATATATATACGAGGTGTGTAAATAAAGTAGTGAGACTGATTTTTTTTTAAATTTTCTATTCAAATATAATTACAATGTGATATTGTCACTTCAAAATAGTTCCCTTCGGAAGCCACACAGCGCTGGAGACGGTCCTTCCAATCATTGTAGCATTGCTGGAACTCGGATTCTGGAATGGCCTTCAGCTGGTCGGTTACAGCAGTTTGTATGTTTTGTAGTGTCCCGAAATGAGTTCCCTTGAGGTGATTTTTCAATCTCGGGAAGAGGAAAAAGTCACAAGGACTCAAGTCTGGTGAATAAGGAGGCTGAGGAGCAACAGGAATTTTTTACTGGCCAAAAACTCGTTTATTGAGATGGCAGTGTGACAGGGCGCGTTGTCGTGATGCAACACCCACTTGTCAAAATGTGATGAACGGAGGTGTGATTCAAATTCAACTGTTCCCCGATCATTCTGACTGTCAGCGTCGATCTGAACGCACAAGGTTCCGTACTCTGTTGACATTTTCATCGGTGTTTGCACTTGAAGACCTTCCGCTTCGTGCTTCATCTTCAATCGACTCTCTTCCTTCTGAAAATTCCTTAAACCACCGAAAAACCTGTGCCCTTGATAAAACACGTTCTCCATAGGCCTCCTGAAGTTTTTCAATAGTTTCGGTTGCATTATGTCCAAGTCTGAAGCAAAATTTGATTGCACACCGCTGCTCAACTTTGAGGTCACTCATTTTTAAAACGCTCAAGAAAAAACCATTTCACGAAAACCAACGCTACGGACAAACAAATGACTGTGGCGAGTTCAGATTCATACTGGAGGCGCATCACACGTGCACCTGACGCTACTCAAGGCCACGCGTCTCCAGCGTTGCCAGATCGAAAGCGACGTTGCCAGTCTCACTACTTTATTTACACACCTCGTATAATATATATATATATATATATATATATATATATATATATATATATGTTGTTATAAATGGTCCGGAGGAAGATATACGATTATAACATGACCATGTTCATGATGCATACCAATTTGCTCAGTCATCGGACATTGTTCACAATGTACCCTTCCTTATGCATGGACAACTATATAAGAACCATTTTCTTTTAAAGATATAATTTGTTTAGTAATAATATTTTATCAACTGAATTGTTGATTGCGTAGTTTGATGATTAGACAAAACAGAAACCCAGTCGGAACAAGGAAGTTAAACCATTACTTGTGGATTTATTACTCAACTAAACACGCAGTTAATTATGAATGCAATGAAAAGACCACGTATATGAGTATAGCTAATTTACGATCTTTCTTAATGCTTCATTAACAAAATTAATTTTTTAACTATCATCGTGTTTTTTTATTTTTTTTTTCCTAAACAATGGTACAATGTATAAAACATTCATTGTATTCAAGTGATATGGAGTTTTGAATTAGTAAATAATAAAAAATAAAAAAAAATACGGAAATGTTTTAGAATTCGTGATGCGGATAATGGTAGGTCAAAAGGTCGATGTATTTGTATTAATGTATGACTGTTTCGACCTTAAGGCATTGGGTGAGTGTTGTCTATAGTAAACAATGAAATCTCTACCAATCTAACACGCCGCAGCGTGATTCAGCAGTTGTTTAGTTATACCTAACGTAGGAGGTTTCATCAAAAAGTAAGATGACTTTTTGAATTTCGCGCCCTCTGTACAATTTCTAATTTCTTTTTTTTTTTTGCTTTGTTGGTACACCTGTTACGATCATATGTGTCACAGTTTTGACTGTATAGCATGTGTTGTTTTTATCTGAGAGGCTAGATCTTAGTAAGATGCGTGTTTGCCTGTTAGGTGAGTTTATCCTGTTGAAAATAATAGAGCTGAGAGAGTTTGCATTAATTTTTATGCAAATATTTTATGCAAAATCACTTTATTCAACATGCTCTAAATAGATATTACATGCTATTTAGTATCTCATAGTATTTCTCTATTTGAAATTACATTTACTTAATAAGACTAAAAAGACGGGTCTCCAACCGTCTCTGCACCAGTGCGCTTGGTTTCCCTCTCTTATCTCTCCTAAAGACGGTTCAAACCAAAAATTAGAGACTGTAAGTGTGTTCTTTTGATTTCTCTATGTTTCTTTGTCTATATTGAACTGTATTTGTCTGTTTTGAATCGTATTTCCAACGAAAAAAGTATATATATATATATATATAAAGACGGTTTGAACCGTCTTCAGGAGAGATAAGAGAGGGAAACCAAGCTCACTGGTTCAGAGATGGTTGGAGACCCGTCTTTATATATAATATATATATATATATATGATCAAACCACAACAAGAAATGGGAAAACAAGACTAAGATCTTTCAACCGTAACAAGCGGTCTTCGTCAGAGTCAAAAACCCAACTTATATATATATATATATATATATATATAAAGAATTCACATAAACACGTGAAACAACAATCAATAATCAAACCACAATATGAAATGCGAAAACAAAACTAAGACCTTTCAACCATAACAATCGGTCTTCGTCAAAGTCAAAAACCCAACAGATTGGGTTAAAGGTTAACCCTAATGAGTTAGGGTTTTCACTCTGACGAAGACCGCTTGCTACGTTTGAAAGACATTAGTCTCGATTTCCCATTTCATTTTTTGGTTTGATCATTAATATGGCTAATTATATTTACAATCAATAATATATTTATATATCTTGATTACTAATATATATCTAGTTACATTTATTTTACCCCATTTATTTTTATTTTTAATTCTATTTATGCATCGAATTCCTTTCTGGCCTTCTTTTTTACTTTGTTTGCTCTTTGATAAAATAAAGTGAAAGGCCTTCTTCTGTTTTTGGACTTAATTCTATTTGCATTTATATATTATATCTAGCTTCTTAAGTATATAATCTTCCAAGTGATCATATAAGTCTAAATTAATACACTCACCTTAAGATAATATTTCTAACAAACCTACTTTCGTTCTGATTGTATTTCTACATAAATTAAAATCCTTTTAAACCTTACTCTACAAGTTTATTTTTGATTTGGTTTTTTTACATTATTTTTTTGTTGCATTTATTCCTAAGATATTTGTCGTACTGTCATCGGCGAGTACGCAAGCGACTGGCTACTCTGGACCCATACCTTTACCTAATTACTACTGTTTATATTATTTAAATTCTAAATTCAAAATTATTTTCTTACATTTATATGTGATATATTTACACTACTGTCATAGGCGAGCACGCAAGACACAAAGCTACCCTGGCTCCAATTTTGGGAATATAGTGCTGATTTACTTTTATTTAATATTTCTCAGGTAATAAATCATATATATTGAATTTCAGGTCTCTATCTACAGGGGAAGGGGTGAACAAACAAACAAACAAACAAACAAACAAACACACAAACAAACAAACACACAAACAAACAAACACACGACCTTTATATATAGAGATAAGAAATAAATGGTATTCAGTGATGAAAAACTCATGAATTGTTGGTATTTGGGGTATAGTGAGTCAACTTGAGTAAGAAAATGATGTTTATAAGTGGTTTATGTTATTGTACGGGAAATTATTTTTTTAACAGCAAAATATCGCTGAATTCGCAAACACTTGTCTAACTTCTATGCTACTCAGATAAAAGAACAACACATGCTATACAGTCAAAACTGTGAATATATGATCGTAAAGAGTGTACCAAGAAAACAAAATATTTTAAAAGAAGGCGCGAAATTCGAAACAATTTGCCGCTTATGCTTCAAATAGAAGCCAATGATAATGAGTCATACATAGGGTGAGGGGTGGGGGGATTTTAATGGCTCTAATTGATTGTAACTACACACAGTACTGGAATAGAACGATGACAAGCCTGTTTCATTTTTAGATATTTATTACTTGCAATCACAGCCACTCTCTTTTAATCACTCTCTCACTCTCTTTCTCTCTCACTCTGTCTCTCTCTCTCTTTCTATATCATAGACATTCTCATGGTATCACTTACATACACTCACTCTCTCTCACTCTGTCTCACTCACTCTCACTCTATCATATACATTCTCATGCTATCACTCACATACACTCTCTCTCACATACAGTCTCTCTCAATCTCTCACCGTCATACACATACGTACGCTCTCTCTCTCTCTCTCACTCTGTCTCACTCTCTCTGTCTATCATATACTCTTTTAATCACTCTCTCTCTCTCTCTATCATATACATTCTCATGCTATCACTCATACACACTCTCTCTCACATACAGTCCCTCTCAATCTCTCTGCCATACACCATCTCTCTCTCTCTCACTCTCGATCTCTCTCTCTCTCTATCATAGACATTCTCACGCTATCACTCATACACACTCTCTCTCACATACAGTCTCTCTGAATCTCTCTACCATACTCTCTCTCTCTCACTCTCTCTCTCCCTGGCACACCGACAAGCCAGACACCAGTCGACCGAACACACAGTCCTTTCCGTTATATCCCTCCAGTAAAAGTTTTTTTCCACTGGGGTGACAGGTGTGACCCCCACGCAGAGCAGTGCGTGAGTCCCTCATGCTGTGGCCTTGACAGCCTGTGGTCTCTATAACAAGGTTAGACAGACGTGGTTGACCCTGATTTTGTTCAGTGTTGTTTCGTGGCTGTGCTAGCAGCACTACACCCCCCCTCCACCCACTCCTCATACTCTCTCACTCATACCACCACCTCGTGATTGCCCTAATAAGTAAAAGGAATGAGACACCGGTTAGTGGTAATCGAGTAGCATATATATATATATACAAAACACTTTTTCTTTTTCTCGGAGTTTGGTCAGGGTCATGAAAAACTCCGAGAAAAAGAAAAAGTGTTTTGTGAATATTTTGTGGTCAAGAAAACAGTACCGTATATATATATATATATATATATATATATATATATATATATATATATATACAGATTCAGAGCAAGGGTTCTCGAGGATTTTGGTCAATAATCCTCGAGAACCCTTGCTCTAAATCTGGATAAATCAGTGGTCGAGAAGCTACATCAGTATATATATATATACATCATGATTTGTTTTCTTGACCCAATATTTATATGATGTAATTTTTTTTTGAGGATTGAGGTCCAATGATTTTAAACTAGTCCTTTTGCCGACGTTTCGATATATATATATTTATCAATAAATTCCTCTTTGTTACTGTACATATTAAAATGTAATAAATTACCAAATAGTAATAATAGTAGTGCTAATTGTAAAACAATCATGTTGTAGCCCTGAAGCTGACATAAATATATACGTCGGCAAAAGAACTAATTTAAAATCATTGGACCTCATTGCTCAAAAAAATTACATCATATATATATATATATATATATATGTAGTTGAAAAGCAGAGCAGATTCTGCATTCACGACTTTTTTAAGTAGCTGTTCTTTTTTCCTAATTACACTTCTATGTTGCAGAGGTAATGCAAATAGTAGATTTCCCAGCGACATTTTCAGACAAAAAACATAGTCAAATAACTACTAAAATTTTTATTCACTACTTTTTAAACACAAGATTTCGACCTCGTTGGTCATCTTCAGGCATATAAAATATTAAGACAGATAAATAAGATAAAAACTCGAACTAATAAAATAACAGGATACAACTACAAATTCATATATAAGGGAAAACATTAGAAAAGGTGATACAGAGGTAACAATACTAAGAGGTAATAGTAGGGTGCGATCCTAGCGTCCGGGAGGTTAACCAGCCGTCTGGTTATTACAGTTTCAGTTTATTTGAAATATATATTCATATTTATATGAAATATAAATATGAAATTGAACAGATTCAATAATATATCGACCGTTTGATAGAATAGGTGTGTTCTCTAATCGGGATTCGATAAATTTTCTAGGATAAAAAATCAAACAATCAAAATCAAATATATATATATATATATAAACTAGAATTTTCAAAAGAACATACAGAAATGAAAGCACTGAACTCACTTATATATTTCGATGTACTCGTCGTCAGAAATAGATGTGAATCGCTCCAAAGGCTGAAACGACTGATAAGTCGTTATCAGCCTTTGGAGGCGATTCACATCTATTCCTGACGACGAGTACAACGAAATATAGTAGTGAGTTCAGTGCTTTCTTTTCTATGTGTTCTTTTAAAAATTCTTGTTTATTTAGTTCGAAGAATCGTTTCATCTTATTGGTTATATATATATATATATATATATATATACTGTCTGACTGTCGTCCCTCCGTCAATTCACTTCTTCTCCTGAGGACGACCACCATAAAGGTCGAAATATTGAAAAGTGAGTCTTTGTTATGTTTCTGTCTATGTGTCACAGTTTATTTTATGTGTAATCTGTCCTGCTGGACCGTTTCCGTTTATTGTAAACAGGAAAACGATCCAAAAGAACAACAAACGTTTCACGATGAATCAGTTCTGTGTTTGTGATTCATCGTGAAAGTTTATATCTATCTATCTATCTATATATATATATATATATATATACATATAGTTCAATATAGACAAAGAAACATAGAGAAATCAAAAGAACACACTAACAGTCTCTTATTTTCGGTTTGAACCATCTTCAGGAGAGATAAGAGAGGGAAACCAAGCGCACTGGTTCAGAGACGTTGGAGAGGGTCTCCAACCGTCTCTGAACCAGTGCGCTTTGTCATACGCATTCACTGACTACAGGTTAGGATTTTCCGCCTGATATCATTTTGTACTATGGCTGGCTGAAAGGCTTCGATAGAGAGTCAAAGTAAATTTTTTTTTACCTCCTGCGTGAATAAATCGCGGATTAGATTAGGTATTGAACTCAGGATCTAGCAGGCAAGAGGCGTTGCAGGCAAGCCATTGAGCTACCCTGACTCGCACAACTAAAAGCAAAAGGCGGGCGGTGACAAGAGCCGAGGTTTGTGCAGGTTAACTAGGTCGAGGCCTTGGCGCTCGATCTTTGTACCACTGGCTCCCTTCTTTTGTCCTCAACCTTTCGTAGAAAACAAATCCTTCCCCTCACCAGGTGCCTTTGCTTTGTCGTAAACAACCTTCGTTCAAAGTCTGCTGTTTTATCCACTTATCCCCCTCATAATCTGTATTTATGATTATATATTATTATTATATATTTTTAAGATTATCATTAATTGGACTTACTGTACCATTTGCTATAACGTGGCCTAAAACTGCACGGAATGTTTAGAGAATGCACATTTTTTTAACTTCAATTTAATATCAATTTTTATATCGTCGATATAAAATATATGTATACATTTCGACCGTTATGCCGGTCTTATATGTACATATATAAATGATCAAACCACAATAAGAAATGGGAAAACAAGACTAAGATCTTTCAACCGTAGCGGTCTACGTCAGAGTCAAAAACCCAACAGTTGGGTTTTTGACTCTGACGAAGACCGCTTGTTACGGTTGAAAGATCTTAGTCTTGTTTTCCCATTTTCTTATTGTGGTTTGATCATTGATTGTTGTTTCACGTGTTTATGTGAAATCTTTATATATATATATATATATATATATATATATATATATTGGTATAAATAGGCAGCAGATCCTCTTTTAAACAAGTATCATTAAAATTATCCGCAGTTTCGGCATTCACGATCTTAAGACTGAGAGATTCGATCCTACGAACTAACCTCCTGCTAACAGGGTTCAACTGGAAAAGGAGTTTGGCCGAGTGACATGTTAAATTATAATCGATGACTCATGCTTAGTCATTGCTATTAATAGATTAAAAGGATTAGTACAGGTTAATATAAAGAGAAGGTCAAAGGTCAATAAAGAACAAGAAACAAGCGGTTAGAATAAAAGATTTGAAAGGTCAACAGTATAACTGGACTAATAGGTAATAAATAGATTAAGAATATTAAAGTAATTGAATTTTAATGATATATATATATATATATATATATACCATGATAAACGAAAAACGGTCCGGCAGGACAAATAACAATTAAAATAAGCAGTGACACATAAACAGAAACACAACAAAGACTCACTTTTCAATATTTCGACCGTAATGGCGGTCGTCCTCAGGAGAAGAAGTGAATTGACGGAGGGACGACAGTCAACTCATATATATATATATATATATATATATATATATATATATATTATTGAATTTGATAGCAGATTCTGTATTCACGATCTTCCTACTTATAGCTTCTATTTTCCTTACAATTTTCTTTTGAGATGGTGATAATTGCCATTTGAGAAGAAAATTGTAAGGAAAATAGAAGCTATAAGTAGGAAGATCGTGAATGCAGCAGAATCTGCTATCAAATTCAACAATACATGCTTGAAAGAAGACTTGCTGCCGATTTATACTAATATATATATATATTTAAAACTAGGGTTAATATTCCTAGAACTAGGAATTACAAACATATCATTAATTTGACAATTTAGTGAGGGGATTTTTTCCTTAATATACAATGCCTCCAAAATATGCAAATGAAGGGGGTTTTTGTTAGTAATGAGGACAGAAGTTCCATTCACTAGCATTTCCCTCGTTAGACGAGTACCATGTTCTTTCTCCATATGAATTTTTGGTGCTCCGGAAGATAGATGAAGTGTAATATATATATACTATTATAAATCGGCAGCACGTCTTCTTTTAAGCATGTATAATTAAAGTCAACCGCAGTTGTGGCATTCACGATCTTTTTTCTGACAGATTCGAATCTACGAACTAACTTCCTGCTAACATGTTTCAACTGGAAAAGAAGTACTCTTCTTGTCATCAAGTGTAATCAATAGTAACTTTTCTATAAAAAAAAAAAAAAAAAAAAAAAAACGAAACTAAAAAATAAATAAGATTTCACACCATATATTGAACGAGTCTAAGTTTAACACACTAAGTAACCAGTGTTTGTCGGACTATTGAGGGTTCTTTGTTCAAAAACCTCAACTTTGTATTGCGACTTTTCAAAAAATTTATATTTTCATTTTTAAGGTTAAAAGTTTTTTTTTGTTTTGTTTTCCAAAGCTCACAGTTATAAGGCTTTCACCTTTTAGTGTTGATCTAGGGGTGAATAGTATAGCTCATTTATTATTTTGCACCTAATTTTAGAAATGGGCGAGTCAAATTACCTGTTGATTGTACATTTGGGAGTGTTAAAGTGTATTTAGAGTAGGGTTCTTTAACGAGTACCCGACATCATATAGGCTCAGGACCTGCCAGCTTAACTCCGATAGACGATATGTTCGAACTTATTCTTCCCACGTCAATAAATCGACCGCCATGTGGGTATCGAACACCAAACCTACCAGTATCAGAGGCAAATATGTTGACCGCTCCTAACCTGGCCCCTCTTTCTTATCAGTAATATATTATAAATTTTTCTTTGTTGCCTTAAAAATAAAAATGAATATTTTTGAAACGCTGGAGTTGAGTTTTTTATTTTTTTGACTAAAGAACCCTCAAAAAGTCCAGCACTCCATTGATTATTTAGTGTATTACAAAAAAAGAAATAATTGTTAATGTTAGTGAGTAAAAGATAGTTCGTCTTCACCAGAAGGAATCTATTTGACGACGCGTTTAAGTTTACAACTTAGTGTTCATCACAAGCATAGTGAATGAGCAGTTAATTCTGGGGCTAACACGAGAATCAAACAACTATAAAGCCAAAAATGATTACAAAACAAACTCTGTGTTAAAATTGCTAGTAATTATCTTTTATGTGTTCATTCTGAGGTAAAATGGATAAACCAACAAAAGTCTCCACACAAATGAAGTTTTATTCAACGCGTTTCGAACACTTTGTGTTCATCATCAGGAAGACACCAAGGATGTGGTACTGACGGGTTGGTCAAGTGAAAAAAACCACTTGAATGGTAAATATCAGAATTCTTTTACCTCAGAATGAGTGAATACCACACAATTTCGGATTGCACAACTAATGACTTTTATGTGTTATATACTTCTGGAAAATATGAAAATTAAAATCTTTTAGTTTTGAAATTTTTATCTCGAAAAATACACATTGCAGTAATATTACCTTTTTAAACATACATACTATTTAAAAAGGCATATGAAAATATTTATATTATGATTTTATGAAATAATTAGAATCCTGGGGGGTTTTTGGGAAAGTTATTGGAACCAAAAAAGGGTTCCGTGTCGAAAAAAGTTTGAAAATCCCTTGAACTATACGACATTATTGAGCTTTCTGTTTCTTTATTGTCTTTTAAATAAAGCGCCGTGAAGACAGAGCAGAAGCAGGTGACCTTGCAGTTTTTTTTTCAAAAATAACTGGTCCTTATTTAGTGAAATAACTAGTCATCTTGATTAAGCCAAGTGACGAGGCACTTCTTTTGTACACGCCTTGTAGTCAAAGCCACTACAGGAAACAAAAAACCTTTCACCCTACATATTAACATCCTTAAATTTTACAACAACGTTAAAATATAACTTTAAAATATTTCTTTTCTAAGAAATAACTAAAGGAATCTCATTCTAACTTGATTGTAATTGAACATTAAGAGGTAAACTGTTAGAGTAAAAACACGCACTGTAAGAGAAGCCTCATAGGTTTTTTATTATCTGAGTTGTCGACCTTGTTCTTGCAAAACAGTTTCTCATTATAGGAAATACGCATTCGTTTTTGTTTTTATTTTTCCAATACTCGCATACCTTTTTTTTTTTTTTTTTTTTTTTTTTGTGATGCTATAGACGTGGAAAGGTTTGGCTCATTTATTATTTGGCACCCATTTTTAAGTAATAGCCAAGTTACATTATCAGCTAGTGAAGTAGCAACTATTTTTGCCACCCAGGAGGGGGGGGGGGATCGTTAGATTGTAAGATCCCCCCCCAATAGTCGTTAATAATCCGTTAACATTCAAATCTCCAGAATGTCCTGAAAATATTTATTTTCAGGAAATTACAATCAAGAATCTAAATTGAACTGCAGTTATTAGTGCTACATTTTCATCTTATTACAGTACTCGTGTATATATATATATATAAACTAGAATTTAAAAAGAACATATAGAAAGGAAATCACTGAACTCACTACTATATTTCGATGTCCTCGTCTTCAGGAAAAGAAGTGAATCGCTCCAAAGGCTGATAACGACTGACTTGGCGTTCGAACTGAAGCACTCAAACAGTGTAGCCAACTTTCGGAGGAAAGGTAGACAGGGAAAATAAAGAGATACAAGCCAATAGAAAATATATATATATATATATATATATATATATAAAAAAGTTTTCACATAAACACGTGAAACAACAATCAATGATCAAACCACAATAAGAAATGGGAAAACAAGACTAAGATCTTTCAACCGTAACAAGCGGTCTTCGTCAGAGTCAAAAAACCCAACTGAGTTTTTGAAACTGAACTGAAACTGAACTCAGTTGGGTTTTTGACTCTGACGAAGACCGTTTGTTACGGTTGAAAGATCTTAGTCTTGTTTTCCCATTTCTTATTGTGGTTTGATCATATATATATATATATATTCTAACGTTGGTAAAAGCTGGAAGCAGTCGTTCTTGGATACATGCGTTTATTTTATGTTATTTTATTCTATGTGTGAAAATTAATTAATTATGCTAATAACATTTTCCTAACGATGGTGATTGTAGCACTGAAACATGTCGAAGAATAGATTCAATGAAAAGAAATATGGAGAGTTAATTCATGAGATAAGAAACCCAGAGGTAAAAAAGAGTTTTACAAAAATTAGAAACATTTTCTAACAAATTAAATAGTGTGAAATCGAATATTCATTTTTTAAACGCATATATAAATATATGGGTTACTAGCCGTTGCATCTACAATGTGCTTGGTCTCCCTTTCTCTTTTCTCCTGAAGACGGATTGCCCAAAAATTTGAGTTTGAGTTTGTAAGTGTGTTTCTTTACTTTGTGCGCTACCTATCTTCAATTTTGAACTGTTATATATATATATATATATATATATATATATATATATACACTTTTTTGATGAAAATACGATCCGAAATGGACAAATACAGTTCAATGTACATAAAAAAACGTAGAGAAATAAAAAACACACACTTACAGTCTCTAAGTATGTTTTCTTATCTCTCCTGAAGACGGTTCAACCGAAAATTAGAGGCTGTAAGTGTGTGTTTTTAATTTCTCTACGTTTCTTATTGAGCTTTTCAAATCTCCTAGCTAATTTTCTTTCCTCAAGCTTGAGTTCATGTATAATATAAGCAAAGCTACTGTTAGACATCACTATTTATTATAAGTTGCAATTATTCTAAATGTAACAGATGAATTAAATTACCTAAATTATTAACATGTTTCGGTTGTCTTCAACCATCTTCAGAATGTTTTGATATTGTTATCTACCAAATAGGTATGTAAACATAATAGAAAGGAAAAATTAAACTACAGTTAAGTTTGGTTACAGTATGATTTCAAAAATTATTGTAAAGAATTAAAAAACAAATTATGATAGGTGGGTTGTTCTTCCTAGTAGTTTTAGTTGCCGTGTGTTCCCTGCATGCTGTTGGTTTAAGTCTGGTTTGTTTTCCAGAATCAGAAGTGCTTCAATTATTTGCACTTCAAATTCTTGTTATTAAGCCACAGATACATTAAGCTTTTAATATAGTATTCCTAACACGATTCCAGATATATACAATACCCAGTAAGTATATTAACCAAAATGAAAATCATTTAAAAATATATTATTATTTAAAAATATATAAAAATATATTTATTAAATATATTATCATATAAATAATAAAACATCATTCAAGTTATGAACACAATGAAATATATTTAAAACAAAAAAACTTGTAAATTGAGATATTCAATTTATTTACCTGACATAAAATAACATTAATGAAAGGAATGTGTATTTATAATATTACCTTAGAACATTAGTATTTTATCTGACAGTCGTGTTCAAGTTTGTTTCTAAAATTATCAATCTTTAACCTCTAATGTGGTAGTTGATTATATATTTGTTACATTTATATATAACACATTTACAATACTGTCAACACCGAGCACGCAAGCCTCTGGGCTACTCTGGCTCCATACCTTTACTTTATTACCAGTGTTATATTACGCAAATTTTAAATTAAAAATATTTTTTTTTTACATTTCTATATACATATATATTTTTTCGCTACTGACATCGGCGAGCACGCAAGGCAGTGGGCTATCCAGGCTCCATGCCTTTACTTTATTAACAATGTTTACAATAGCCGAATATTAAATTAAAAAAAAAATTTTTTTTGTTATATATTATACTAGCAAACGTACCCGTCTTTGACGGAATCAAAAATTCTATTATACTTGGTATTCCAAAATATAAATTATAGTATTATACTAATACTACAATTAGAAGTTATAGAATAGTAGAAAATACCATTATTAGTACAGTGCTAAACAAATGCCTCTGTATACAAAGATTAGATTTTAAGTTAGACATACACAAATCTACAATCAATGTTTCAGCTTTATATGTCTTATGGTAGCAATATTTTATGGACAAACCGACAGACAGAAATTATTCTAAGGGTACATGTGGCTACTCTGAACTATGAAACGTAAAGAAAACTTGAAATGAGTTAGTTCTAATTAACGTGCTCCCAGTCAAAAGCTAGCACGCTAGCCACTGGGCTACTCTGGTTCCATACCTTACTTTATTACCAGTGTTTATATTACGCAAATATTAAATTAAAAAAAAATATTTTTGTTGTATTTATTTATAATACATTTGCACTACTCTCATCGGCGAGCAAGCAAGCTACTGGCTACCCTGGCTAGATCCCTTTACTTTATTACCATCTTTTATATTATCCACATTTTAAATTCAAAAAAATATTTGTTTGTTACATTTATTTATAATACATTTGCACTACTGTCATCGGCGATCACGCAAGCCACTGGGCTACTCTGGTCCCATACCTTACATTATTACCAGTGTATTTATTAAGCAAATATTAAATTAAAAAAAAGTTGACAGTTATATATAATACATAGCAAACGTACCCGTCTTTGACGGAATCAGAAGTTCCTGTTTTGTTTTATTGCCGTGTGCCTATGCCTTTTGGCTATACCACTGAGGAATCAGAAGTTCCGTCATTTTTGGTATTTCAAAATGTCATTAGAAATTATAGAATAGTAGAAAATACCATTATTACTACAGTGTTAAACAAATGCCTCCAGCTAATACACTACATTAGCTGTCTATCCTTCAGGTTCATGGTAGAAGAAAGAGTTGAAACCTCTGACCGTTGAGCATGTAAACTACATTTGACCATGTGAGAAAAACTTGGTTTTGCTACCTTGTATTCCTGCGTTAGATGAAGTCTCCCTTTGCGACTTAGTTAACGTCATTGCGAAATAGACTCTGACCGGACTTTGCAATCATTTCAACATAAACAGACAGTGGCTCGGAATCAATGGTATGTGAAGTATACACACAGACTCCCCAATACCACATCCAGTCATTATGTCCGCCTCTATGGCATATCTGTGTAGAGCACGAACTCAGAGTCGTGTCCCGTTGCACAGTTTTGGGGCACTCATGTTTCGTAACATGAAATTTGTTACTGCTACTAAATTGCAGCATGATTGGTGCTCTACTTTAAGTTTTTACTCATGAGCAGGCAGTCCAGGAGAAATAAATTCAGAGTCAAGAAATTCAATTAGATAATGAACTGCTTCTTCATCACTAATCCAATCTCTTTACTGACTTGTAAGTTCTTTCCTCGGCTTCATATAGCGTAAGAACTTGTTTGTTGATTTCTTATGCCTGTTCATATTAAGGGCTGAGAATTGCTCGTTTACAAAACATTTATTCTCAATAGATAGTACATCCTTAACTCTGTGAAACACCATTTCAATGATGTCAAATACGCAATATATTCATATGCTCAATTGAAATTAAAATCAACTAACAATACCTACTTGCCACACCTGTGTATTTTCAAAACAAACTTGTCTGTGAAGTTAGGAAAATACAGCTAAAAGCCCCATAACTTCGCTTCTGTACTGAATTAATAATCTATTTAGAGCCCATATTTTAAGTTAGGCACACACAAATCCAGTGTCAATGTTTCAGCTCGCTATGTCTTATGGTGGCTGAGTTTACTTGTGACAAACATTTTTGCGTTAAACGTCCATAACTTCACTTCTACGTTGAATTTCCAATCAATTCATAGCCTATATTTTAAGTTAGACCTACACAAATCTACTGTAAAAGTTTCAGCTTTATATGTCTTATGGTAGCTGACTTTACCTGTGACAAAGTTTTGCGGACAAACCGACAAACCGACAAACCGACAAACCGACAAACCGACAAACCGACAGAAATTTTTCTAAGGGTGGATTCGGTTTCTCCAATGTATGAAACGTAAAGAAAACTTGAAATGAGTCAGTTCTAAGCAATGTACAGACAAAATCATTATTTTATTTATAAAGATAATAAATATGCACTACTGTCATAGACGAGCACGCAAGACACTTGCTACCCTGGCTCTAATTTTGGGAATATAGTGATCATTTTCTTTTATTTACCATTATTCAGGTAATAAATAATATATATTTAATTTCAGGTCTCTATCTCCACGGAAAATGGGTGAACAAACAAAACAAACAAACAAACTCACCAACTTTATATACAATGATTATATTAATCGAATACTAATTGCTAATTCGATTATTATTCTCTTAATCGACATTTTCTTTTCAGTTGTATTTTAGTGTCAGGTTATACTATTGCAGGTTATAATTGATTAAACAAAATCGGTAATTTGATATTATATCGGTTGTGGTAATTCGAGTTCAGCTTGTGCCGTTCGGGTAAGCTCGGCAGAACTCGGTTGTGACTTCGGCTTACAGTTGCATACTTCTCCCATTTGTTCTATAACTCCTTTGGTGGATAACTTTCACACAGTTTTATTATTAAACTTGTGTTAAAATAGCATTCATAGTTTAAAAAATTAATGTAGTAGTGTAATATTTATTTATTAAAGGCCTACTTTTTCTGCACCGAAACAACTTTTGATTCATTCGTTCACGATGAATACATTGCAACCGCAATATCATGGTCTAGTGAACCGTTAATAGGAACAAAACTACGAAATATTTTTCTTTATTTGCTCCAATTCTCTGGCGAAAGTCCACTAACAGTCGAGAGAACATTGAAAGAATTTCAATTTGTGAAAAAAATATGAGGATTAGTGTACAGTAATCCCTCGCTAGTTTGCGGGTCACTACTCACGAGGTAATGAAATGTTATTCGACTGTAATTGCAGTAAAAAATAAAAAAAAATACAACTCGTAATGAAAAAGTACAGTAGTTAGTATTAGAGAAGAAAATATACAGGATTCTTCTTGTAGAAAGATATCAACCAGTGACTTGCAGGGTCAAAATATATTCTACAGTATTAAATTAAACGTTAATAAAAGCTATTAAAAAATATTGAATAAAGACTAAAAATTAATGAAAAATATTAAAACATAATCAATTGTAACAAGAGAATAATAAAAATATCAAAAAATAAATGTTGAAATTAATAAAAAAATAATCAAAGATGTTTGCTTTGATCTGATTGCGTAATTGATATCGCCCAATTTCTAACTGAGCAATACATTAAGGGTATAATTCTCTCTCTTTTTCTCTTATAATCGGTAAAGACGTAATTTTTTTTATTAATTATTTCTTATTTTTTTCTTTTTGTTTTTCATTTTTATTTTCAACACAGTACAGTATTCAGTAAGGTCAGGATTCTCTCTCTGTTGGAAAGGTCGTTGTTTCAGCTTTAGAGGCTTTTATAAGCGCGCGTTTATTATTCGCGGGTTTTCGCTTTTCGCGGGTGTCTTCGGTCCCCATTATCCACGAAAAGTGAGGGATTACTGTATTTCATAAAGAATTGTTCTCAAGAGCGCTTTAGGGTCGCTCTATTGGAAGGGTTTTCCTAGAGGGGTGGCAGATATCCCCCTGATTCCCCAGAGTCATCACGATGAAGCATCGTATAGTGATAGTAATGAAACGATTGGAAATGAAGCAAAGAGGAAAACATTTATGAATTGACTGAGAGTGAAGAGGATAAAGTTTGAAATTAGAAAGAAAAGGAAAAAAATCTCTCTCTCTCTCTCTCTCTCTCTCTCTCTCAGTACAAACGTAATATGGAAAAGTTTCGTTTTACATTAGGTTAGGTTGCAGTGGCAGTCCCACAAGGGAACACACTTAGACCGAGCATTGGCCCTTTATGATACCACACAATGAAGATTGATTCTACAGTGGGAGTCCTAAATTTTGCCTAACTCAAGTATATTTAGAGTAGGAATCTTAAACGAGTACCTGACATCGTACAGGCTCGGGACCGACAGTTTAACGTCCTTCTCCGTGGGACGACGTACTCAGATTTATTCACCTCCCGCGTGAATAAATCTACGGCCACATGGGGATCGAACCCTGGTCCTATCAGTTCAGAGGCGAGCAAGTAACCACTGAGCTAGCCTGACCCCTCGTTTTACATTAAGTAAAACATAAAATTTAAAACAAGAAATCAAGTTAAGTTACATATTGTAAATTAGAGTGTTACGGCAGGGATCTTCAACCTTTTTTACATCGCGACCTATTTTTAACGACAAAATTTATTCGCGACCCTTTAGTGAGAACATAAACTTAATTAACAACAGATAAAAAAAAAAGAAAATTAAAATAAATTTGATCAATAGTAACTTTAATGAGATTGCTGTGCCGTATTAATAATAAATAAATTAATTAAATGAAACGGTCCAACGGATTTTTAAATAAAAAAACAATTAAAAAAGATAGCACACAGATAGACACAGGAATAACTTACTTCTATATTTCTACCATCGAAGTCATCAGGAGGCAAAGAGTCCCGGCGACTGAGTCACCGCTCTGCCTTCCTGCAGGACTCTTCGCCTCCTGATGACGACGATGGTCGAAATATAGAAGTGAGTTATTCCTGTGTCTATTTTGTGTGCTATCGTTTTTAATTGGTTTTTAATAAATAAATTATTTCTTTAATTTAGTCTTTTATTTTCTATTTAAAAATAAACAATTTCAAACATGTCGTGACCCTCAAGGAGGTCGTAACACGCCGGTTGAAGACCCTTGAGTTATGGTACGCATCACGTCCCATCGTATCCTCTACCTCCACAACTTACGGTTCTTCCGATCTATAATATCTAGTCTCTAAGTAAGGTGATGTTCTATTCTTTATTTCTATTCTATTTATAATTTTTTTTTCTATTTTAAATATAACAAATTTAACTGATTTCTATTAAATATTGTTATTGTGTAATTTTCTTTATATGTGTTCTCTTATAAGACTAAACTAACATACATAGGGGTCAGGCTAGCTCAGTGGTTACGTGCTCGTCTCTGATCTGATAGGACCGGAGTTCGATCCCCACTTGGCCCTCGATTTATTCATGCGGGAGGTGAATAAATTTGAGCGCGTCGTCCATCGGAGAAGCGACGTTAAACTGTCGGTCCCGAGCCTGTACGATGTTAGGTACTCATTAAAGATCCCCTACTCTAAATACACTTGAGTTAGGCAAAATTTTAGGACTCCCACTGTAGAATCAATCTTCATTGTGTGGTATCACAAAGGGCCAATGCTTGGCCTACGTGTGTTCCCTTGTGGAACTGCCACTGCAACCTAACATAACATACATACTCGTACAAACTGCTGTAACCGACCAGCTGAAGGCCATTCCAGAATCCGAGTTCCAGCAATGCTACAATGATTGGAAGGACCGTCTCCAGCGCTGTGTGGCTTCCGAAGGGAACTATTTTGAAGGTGACAATATCACATTGTAATTATATTTGAATAGAAAATTTAAAAAAAATCAGTCTCACTACTTTATTTACACACCTCGTAACTTCAATAATTTCTGACCACGTCGTCATAAAGAGAAGAAAAGCTAGTTGAATAGCTAGATAAGACTTAGTAAGCAGTTAAAGCAGAAAAGACAAGTGATATAAAGGAAAAAAAAAAGTTAATAATAGAATCGATTTGAAAATAACTTTTCTAGGGTAAAAAAAAAACTGAACGATCTATTCTATAACGGTATAAAATTAACAAGTCATTGCCGATAATTCTTCTATTTGCTTTCATGAAGCAAATCCCCAAGTGTAAAACTTTTCTTAAATTATTTAGTTAAAAAATAAAAATATTCTATGCCCTTTTTATTCTTATATTTTTTGTTCACTTTTTCAAATAGTACTCTGTTATATTTTTAATATATTTTTTATACTTGGTCTTTGTGGAAACGTAAACGAATCTGTCTGGGACTATCAGGGAAAAAATAACAAAAAAAATGTACCTCTTTTTAAATATGAAACAGATGTACACATGTACCCAATTCCTTCCTATTTTTAGTCAGTTGTACAAACAAACTCATCCTTGGGTATGTACATCTCTCTTTTCTTGTTTTATTTTGTACCATGTTATTTGATACTATTGATAACTCCATAATAATGATGTTAGTTTTCATATTAAACTTTTTTTTTTGTGTATCGAGACGTAATTTTTGAAATCTTCCAATATAAAGAGAAGAAAAACTGGTTGGTAAAAATACATCACTGGGGTGGCCAGAGTAGCTCAATGGTAACGTGCTCGCCTCTGTACTGGAAGGTCCAGGGTTCAATACTCATTCTGGCACTTGATTTATTCATGCGGGAGGTACCATAAATAAATCTAAGTACGTTTTCTCTCGGAGAGGACATTATGTTGTCGTACTATAAGAAATATTCTTTAAACCAGAGTTTTTCAAACTTTTTTCGACGCGAAAACCTTTTTCTTTCAGTATCTTTCCCAGGAACTCCAGATTCTAATGATTTCATATGCTTTTATAAATACTATGCATGTTTAAAAACAATTAACAAGTAATATTACTGCAACGCGTATTTTTTGAAGGAAAATTCAAAACTAAAAGATTTAAATTGTCATATCTTCCACAAGTACATATCACATAAAACAGAATTACTAGCAATTTTAACACAGTGTTTGTTTTGTAATAATTTTTGGCTTTATAGTTGAGAGTTTGATTCTCAAGTTAGCCCCAGCATTAAGTCCTACTTCGGTATTCGATTTCTATAGCAGTTTAAAGGGAAAATCCAGTTTCACATAAGTAGGTAGTGGGAAATGGCAGCAATGTGTGAAGTGCTACTTTTGCAATAGCAGGAAATTCGGGAATCAGATAGCTCCAAAAACTGACTAGTGATTCATCCTAAATATGAATAAAATTTTGGCCACTTCTACATATGTGTGTAAGTATTATTCGGTTTCATGATTCACAAGAAACACAGAATAAATCTATACCCACTAAAGAAAAAAAATTTAGAAAAATTTTTTTTTTCCAAAATGTTTTTCTCGAAACTCTAGACAGTCCGTTAAGGA
Organism: Hermatobates lingyangjiaoensis; assembly: GCA_026182355.1. NCBI lineage: Eukaryota > Metazoa > Arthropoda > Insecta > Hemiptera > Hermatobatidae > Hermatobates > Hermatobates lingyangjiaoensis. The sequence continues at coordinate 108,403 of JAPFBL010000388.1, read as the reverse complement.
ACCCCTGGGTTCCGCGGAACCCACTTTGGGAATCTCTGCCTTAAAGATTCCTATTCCAAAAGTACAGTTGAGTTAGGATTAGAGGTGGTTAGAGGTTAGTTAGGTAAAATTTAACACTCGTAATGAAGAATGTTCATTGTCTGGTAACACTAAAGTCAATTTTCGAGGTATTTAGAGGTGCTTAGAGGTGGTTTTCTTGTGAGGTTACCTTTACAACCTAACCTAACATAAATCACTTCAATATTTGAACAGACGGCGTCATAAGGAGAAGTTTAGCGACAGTGTAACCAGTCAAGGCTTAAAGACAAAGTGATATAAGAGAGAATTGTTACTGATAGAAGGGGTTTGAAATGGTTTTGAATGCAGATAGCGGAGCTGGATCAGCAGGCGAGGTGTGCCCTCGATGAGACCCTGAACTCGGCCTTCAGTCTCCTCCCGGCCTTTCCCTCCGCCTCGCTTTCCTCTTGTCTCTCTGTTTAGTCTTCATTTAGAATAGCCATTGTCACCTTTAAACAAGTGTTTATCTCAGCGTTGCCTTTCCCTCCGCCTCGCTTTCCTCTTGTCTCTCTGTTTAGTCTTCATTTAGAATAGCCATTGTCACCTTTAAACAAGTCTTTACCTCAGCGTTGCCTTTCCCTCCGCCTCGCTTTCCTCTTGTCTCTCTGTTTAGTCTTCATTTAGAATAGCCATTGTCACCTTTAAACAAGTCTTTATCTCGGCGTAGCCTTTCCCTCCGCCTAGTTTTCCTCTTGTCTCTCTGTTTAGTCTTCATTTGGAATAGCCATTGTCACCTTTAAACAAGTGTTTATCTCAGCGTTGCCTTTCCCTCCGCCTCGCTTTCCTCTTGTCTCTCTGTTTAGTCTTCATTTAGAATAGCCATTGTCATCTTTAAACAAGTCTTTATCTCAGCGTTGCCTTTCCCTCCGCCTCGCTTTCCTCTTGTCTCTCTTTTTAGTCTTCATTTAGAATAGCCATTGTCACCTTTAAACAAGTGTTTATCTCGGCGTTGCCTTTCCCTCCGCCTCGCTTTCCTCTTGTCTCTCTGTTTAGTCTTCATTTAGAATAGCCATTGTCACCTTTAAACAAGTCTTTACCTCAGCGTTGCCTTTCCCTCCGCCTCGCTTTCCTCTTGTCTCTCTGTTTAGTCTTCATTTGGAATAGCCATTGTCACCTTTAAACAACTGTTTATCTCAGCGTTGCCTTTCCCTCCGCCTCGCTTTCCTCTTGTCTCTCTGTTTAGTCTTCATTTGGAATAGCCATTGTCACCTTTAAACAAGTGTTTACCTCAGCGTTGCCTTTCCCTCCGCCTCGCTTTCCTCTTGTCTCTCTGTTTAGTCTTCATTTAGAATAGCCATTGTCACCTTTAAACAAGTCTTTACCTCAGCGTTGCCTTTCCCTCTGCCTCGCTTTCCTCTTGTCTCTCTGTTTAGTCTTCATTTAGAATAGCCATTGTCACCTTTAAACAAGTGTTTATCTCGGCGTTGCCTTTCCCTCCGCCTCGCTTTCCTCTTGTCTCTCTGTTTAGTCTTCATTTAGAATAGCCATTGTCACCTTTAAACAAGTCTTTATCTCAGTGTGGCCTTTCCCTCCGCCTCGCTTTCCTCTTGTCTCTCTGTTTAGTCTTCATTTAGAATAGCCATTGTCACCTTTAAACAAGTCTTTACCTCAGCGTTGCTTTTCCCACAATAGAGGAAAGTAAGAAACACTGATCATAAGTCATATCTTAATACTACGCACTGGCTAGTGCAGTAACAATAAAGTCAAATTGAGATCTTGTACACGAAGTGTGGTGGATTGCAAAACAAGAGTCCTGTATACTGTCTGATGACAGCAAAGCACCAAAGATTGTTTCGCAAAACACAACACGGCCAGACTAGGTAGAACAATAGCATTCCCGCAAAGGCCGGCGCCTTTGGGAACCATTGTCAGCTTCCTCTTAAATTGACATCATGTTTCTACTGTTTCTTTGTCTCAGTGGTGACTTGTATTCAGTTTCAAAGTCTTAATACTGCTAATTACACTGGCACACTTCTACACTGTGCTACTCTTTATAGATATCACGCAGTCACTATGACTTTCATATATTTAAATACATGCATATTGTTAATATCACTGAGGTTAATATGATTTTTATTAGATATAGATAAAACCGTCATACCTCGTAAGATGATCATAGAGTAGGAGCGCTTTCGGACGTTGTCCATCTTCGATCGCAACTTCGTAGGTTTGTTGCGATCGAAGATGGACAACGTCCGAAAGCGCTCCAATTCCAGGATCATCTTACGAGGTATGACGGTTTTACCTATTTCTAATAAAAATTCATATATTTTTTTTTTGAACATAAGATCGTTATTAAGGAAACTCGAAAAACTTATGAAAAAGCAAGTTTCAGCTAAATATGGCCTAATTTTCAACAACGTGTGTACATAGGAAAGACTGCTACCAAAATTTACATATATATATATATATATATATATATATATATATGATTCGCGCTCCGTTCTTCGACGTGGGGACATCGTCCTCTCTTCTAGTCTACTCCTGATGACGAAAAACAGTTCGAAATATTGAATTCTGTAAGTGTTATTTTTATTCTTTTTTCTGTGTCGTGCTTTGTGCAATTTAAAGTTATATATATATATCCTCAAACAAATTCCCGAGTCTAATTCCCATGTCACCCTTAGAGCTTCCGAAGAGGCATTCATATGCCTCCTTGGGGCTCGTTCTCCTCCTGGTCTCAACCTGTACCGTTAATTATTTTTTATTTTATTATTATTATTATTATTATTATTTTATTATTATTATTTATTTTTTATTATTATTATTTCGTATTTTATATATTTTTTATCTTGTTTTCTAAATAAATATTGGAAGGATTTCTATTTTTCCTCTCCTCCGCTGGGGAGCAGCATTGCGGTGGTTCCACGAGTTACTCTGGAGGCCAGTAGCAGTTTGCTTCTCAACGCGAGTACTTCGCACTTCTTCCCGATGACGACGGATGTCGAAATATCAAAGTGAGTTCTGTAGTGTCTTTCTGTGTTCTTTTCTATGTGTTAAAGTGTATATATATATATATATATATATATATATATATATATATATTATATGTATATATATAATATATGTATATATATATATATGAATTAAACACCACAATAAACAAATATATATTAGTTACAATGCTCTAAGGCCTTTCTTTACAACATCACCAAAGAGCTAAATGAACAAAACGAGAAATATAATAACAAGTTAGCCTTTGTATTGAAATAAATACAAACATAATAAAAAAATAAAATAAAATAAATTAAATTAATGAAAAAAATGAAAAAACCGTTAAGTTAACCTTTAAACCGTTAGTTTTTTTTTCGAAACATGTTGGAGACAGGAATAAAAATTTTGGAGAACTGATGTATCTTGTCCCGAACTTACGGAAGTCAGAGGTCAGAAAATTGAAAAATTAATATGAAAAGGTGGTAAACTGGAAATAGGCATAGGTTTCAATAGAACATATATATATATATATATATATATATATATATATATCTACTTTTCGGTTGAACCGTCTTCAGGAGAAATAAGAGAGGGAAACTAAGTACACTGGTACAGAGACGATTGGATACCCAACCGTCTCGAACTGTCTCTGTACCAGAGCGTTTGGTTTTCCTCTCTTATCTCTACTGAAGACGGTTCAACCGAAAATTAGAGACTGTACGTTTGTGTTTTTAATTTCTCTGTTTCTTTATGTACATTGAACTGTATTTGTCCATTTCGGATTGTATTTTCATCAAAAAAGTGTATGATCAAACCACAATAAGAAAATGGGAAAAGAAGACTAAGATCTTTCAACCGTAACAAGCGGTCTTCGTCAGAGTCAAAAACCCAACTGACTCTGACGAAGACCGCTTGTTACGGTTGAAAGATCTTAGTCTTCTTTTCCCATTTTCTGTCTTGTGGTTTGATCATTGATTGTTATTTCACTTGTTTATGTGCAATCTTTATATATATATATATACCACTTAAAATAAACAGTGACACATAGACTGAAACATATCAAAAGACTTACTTGTCTATATTTCGACCGTAATGGCGGTCGAAATATAGACAAGTAAGTCTTTTGTTATGTTTCAGTCTATGTATCACTGTTTATTTTAAGTGTTATCTGTCCTGCCGGACCGTTTTTCGTTTATCATGGTATATAATATATATACAAAACTAAAATTGATCGGGACTCGGTCAGTTCTTCAGGTTCAAATTAAATACGATAAATCAAATTTATCACGATAAATTGTAATGTTGTTTCTATTCCACGGTCGATACTTTTATCAAATATATATATATATATATAATATATATATATATATATATATATAAATAAAAAGATTTCACATAAACACGTGAAACAACAATCAATGATTAAACCACAATAAGATTTCCCATTCTTATTGTGGTTTAATCATATATATATATATATATATAGCTTCCTCGACATGTATACTACCTGTATATACTTATAAATAAAAAGATTTGACATAAACACGTGAAATAACAATCAATTATCAAACCACAATAAGAAAATGGGAAAACAAGACTGACATCATTCAACCGTAACAAGCGGTCTTCGTCAGAGTCAAAAACCCAACTCAGAGTCAGTTGGGTTTTTGACTCTGACGAAGACCGCTTGTTACGGTTGAAAGATCTTAGTCTTGTTTTCCCACTGCTTATTGTGGTTTGATCACTGATATATATATATATAGCCTCCTCGACATTGTTACTATCTGTATATGATTATGTGGGACTGACTGTTAAGTTCCAAGTCAAAGACAGATCTTGCTCTATACGCTGAATATAACACCCCACATTGCTAATATCAAATTCCAGTTCAATTCGACTCACACCAATAATTCCATCTCAAGGATAAAGGTTTTTCTTTATTTTTTTTTTTTTTTTATTTCTTAAAAGCAGAACAAAACTTGTTATATTACTTTTTAGTTATATAGAGAAGCGTGAACCATTTAATTCGTGTTTATCCGTTTAGAAACCCTATTGAGGAAAGCGTAGAACATTTATCAGAAACGAATTACCTTCCTTCCACACAGTTTAGCAAAGTGTCTTGATTTCAGACCTAGTTTTCTCTCCTAGTCAAACATCTGTCATGGATATGTCCATTATTTCTTAACTATATTGCAATTTTTTTTGTTTTTATTTCTTGTTTTCAGCATTAAAGATATAACATTGTATGACCATGTGCCTAATCTCTATATATAAAGTTCGTGAGTTTGTTTGTTTGTTTGTTCACCCATTATCCGTGGATATAGAGACCTGAAATTAAATATATATTATTTATTACTTGAATAATGTTAAATAAAAGAAAATTATCACTATATTTCTAAAATTGGAGCCAGGGTAGCCCACTGGTTTGCGTGCTCGCCGATGTCAGTGATAAATGTAACAAATTTTTTCTGTTAATTTAATATTTGCTTAGTATGAACTCTGGTAATAAACTAAAGGCATTGAGCCAGGGTAGCCCACTGGCTTGCGTGCTCGCTGATGACAGTAGTGCAAAAATATTATATATAAATGTAACAGCATTTTTTTTTTAATTTAATATTTGCCTAGTATAAACACTGGTAATAAACTAAAGGCATTGAGCCAGGGTAGCCCACTGGCTTGTGTCCTCGCCGATGACAGTAGTGCAAAAATATTATATATAAATGTAACAGCATTTTTTTTAATTTAATATTTGCGTAGTATAAACTCTGGTAATAAACTAAAGGCATTGAGCCAGAGTAGCCCACTGGCTTGCGTGCTCGCCGATGATAGTAGTAAAAATGTATTATATATAAATGTAACAAAAAAAAATTAAAATTTACGACATATAAACACTGGTAATAAAATAAAGGCATGTGAGCCAGAGTAGCCCAGAGGCTTGCGTGCTCGCTGATGACAGTATAGCAAATGTATTATAAATAAATGTAACAAATATATAATAAATTATTACATTAGAGGTTAAAAATGAATAATTTTAGAAACAAACTTGAACACAACTGTCAGATAAAATACGAATGTTCTGAGGTAATATTATAAAGACACATTCCTTACATTAATGTTATGTTATGTTGGGTAAATAAACTGAATATTTCAATTTACAAGTTTTTTTTTTGTTATAAATATATTTCATTGTGTATATAACTTGAATTTATGTTTTATTTAATTATATCATAAAATATTTTTTTTTAATTTTAAATGATTTTTATTTTGCTAAATATACGTAAGTGTATATATCTTGAATCATGTTAAGAATAATATATCAAAAGCTTCTGCCATATAAGAATCTGTTTCCATGCCTTAATAACAAGAAACAACAATTAAAATTATCCCTGTCAATCATGTTCAGTGAATTAATTTCAATATTTATTGTTATGATTTCTGAGTGACACAAAGGGTCACGGGTAGTCTAATTAGAGAACATAATGAGCTCTAATTATGGTGACTTTGATTTGTAGATGTAATTTAATTGAAGTAATTAAATATGCCTAATTATTATCAATATTATGACAAAGCGTGACAGACGTAGTTACTAGCGTATTAATATCAACTGATAATGCTATTATAAACCGATAAGCGGTGATAAGCAGTGAATTAATTTCAATACGTATTGCCATAGTTTCTGAGTGACACAAAGGGTCACGGGTAGTCTAGTTATGGAATAAGTTTATATTAAAGAACTAGGGTGGGGAGAGTCAGTACAAATAGTTAATGGAGGAATCATGAATTACTAATTAATTTCGGAGACCTGAGATGACCTAAGATAAGACGGTCCTTTCACTCGACACTTAGTGTCCTTGAGCGATCATTTGGCTTCCTTTTATCTTATATTTCATTTTAGTAATAGATTGCTACATTGACGTATAAATATTGGATTTCTTATTTACTTTATTGTTAGTTGTTTAAGAAGATTCTGGACCCAGTAGATTTTGAAGGATTTATAATGGTTGATGGTCTCGTGAAGCCTTTTTGCCTTCTTTGTCCCTGGTCAGATACCTAAGGCATGGACAAACACTCTAAGGCTTGGGCAGACTTTAAGGCATGGACAGACATCCTAAGGCTTAAAAAGACACCCTAAATCATGGACAGACAATAAGGCATGGTCAGACACTCTAAGGCATGCAAAACACATCATAAGGCTTTGAAGGACACCCTAAATCATGAAAAAACATAAGGCTTGGTGAGGCAATCTAAGGCATGGACACACACCCTAAGGTATAGACAGACACCCTAAAGCATGGACAGACATCCTAAGACTTTTAAAGACACCCTATATCATAGACAGACACTCTAAAACATGGATAGACACCCGTATGCATGGACATACACCCTGAGGTTTAGAAAGATTCCTAAATCATGGACAAACACTAAGGCTTTGTCAGATACCCTAAGGCATGGACAAACACTCTAAGGCTTGGACAGACACTGTAAGACATGGACAGACACCCTAAGGCTTAGAAATACACCCGAAATTATGGACAAACACTAAGACTTGGTCAGATACCCTAAGGCATGGACAAACACACTCAGGATTGGGCAGATACTGTAGGGCATGGACAGACACCCTAAGGCTTAGAAATACACCCGATATCATGGACAAACACTAAGGCTTGGTCAGATACCCTAAATCATGGACAGACATTAATGCATGGTCAAACACCCTAAGGCATGGACAAACACTCTAAGAGTTAAAAAGACACCCTAGATCATGGACAGACACTAAGGCATGGTCAAACACCCTAAGCATGAATAGAGACCCTAAGGCATGGATAGACACCCTAGGACATACAAACACACCCTAAGGTATGGATAGACACCCTAAATCATGGACGGAAACTTAGGCTTGGTCAGATACCGTAAGGCATAGACAAACACTCAAAAGCTTAGAAATACACCCGAAGTCATGATAAACACTAAGGCATAGACACACATTATAAGGCATGGACAGACACCCTAATGCATGGATAGGCAGTGTATGACATAATCAATCTAATGAGGGAGATACAATGCACTCATTACATATACTTTCAATTAATAATTTCTAATAAAAATTACAATTAAAAAATTTATTTATTTTTCTTGAAAATATTGAAAATGAATTTGATAAAAAGCGACTGTTCATAAAGAAGAGCAAATACCTGCCACTTGGAGTCTCAAATCCAAGAGTTTTTGATTCAAGTTGACACCAGCTTTAGGGACACTGGTGACTGTTGTGCATTTATATTCTTCTTTGGTCAAAATACCCAGTGTATTACAAATGAGGTGAGTTTACTTTTGCATTGCCCCAAAACAACGAGATTCTTTGCCTGGGATTTTCCCAAACAAATCTGAGATGAATCCTTAAACAGTCTTCGCCAAACACACCACCTAACGTCTTGTACACAGTTCTATCATGTACAGGCAAATATATATACTACAATACTAACAGAAAATGATAAGATTGAACATTGAAACAAAAACCACTGTAAATATCATTGCAAACCATGTTTAAAATAAAAGTATTACACATTTTTTAATATAAAAAATAAAAAAAATAGGTCCGATATATGTTATTATTAATGTAAGATAAAACCGTAGTCGTGATAATATTAAAATAATATTTTAGACTGTTGCATCAAGTAAAATGGGACTTTGAGCACTTAACGCATGTTAGGTTAGGATGGAGTGGGATGTGCCACAAGGGAACATACATAGGCTCAACATTGGCCCCTTTGTAATACCATACAATCAACATTTTACATTGGGAGTCCTAAATATATCATAACACGAGTTAAGAGATCTTTAACCTGACATCGTGCAGGCTCAGGACCGAAAGAGGCTTCAAGGATGGCTAAAGATACTCACTCTATGAAAAAATTGATTGCCGGAGTGGGTATTTATGTTGGAAATATAAGGGTATCAACACAGGGAAAGACATCCTAAGGTTTCGAAGATACTCTAACGCATGGACAGACACCCTAAGGCTTAGAGAGACACCCTCAAACCATGGTCAAACACAAAGGCTTGGTTAGATACCCTGAGTCATGGACAAACACTCTATGGCTTGGACAGACACTCTAAGGCATGGACAGACATCCTAAGGCTTAGAGAGACACCCTCAAACCATGGTCAAACAATAGGGCTTGGATAGATACCCTGAGGCATGGACAAACACTCTAAGGCTTGGACAGACACTCTAAGGCATGGACAGACACCCTAAGGCTTAGAGAGACACCTTCAAACCATGGTCAAACACTAGGGCTTGGTTAGATACCTTGAGGCATGGACAAACACTCTAAGGCTTGGACAAAGACTCTAAGGCATGGACAGACACCCTAAGGCTTAGAGAGACACCCTCAAACCATGGTCAAACACTAGGGCTTGGTTAGATACCCTGAGGCATGGACAAACACTCTAATGCATGTACAGACACCCTAAGGCTTAGAGAGACACCCTCAAACCATGGTCAAACACCAAGGCTTGGTTAGATACACTGAGGCATGGACAAACACTCTAAGGCTTGGACAGACACTCTAAGGCATGGACAGACACCCTAAGGCTAGAGAGACACCCTCAAACCATGGTCAAACACTAAGGCTTGGTTAGATACCCTGAGGCATGGACAAACACTCTAAGGCTTGGACAGACACTCTAAGACATGGACAGAACCCTAAGGCTTAGAGAGACACCCTCAAACCATGGTCAAACACTATGGCTTGGTTAGATACCCTGAGGCATGTACAGCCACCCTAAGGCTCAGAGAGACACCCTCAAACCATGGTCAAACACTATGGCTTGGTTAGATACCCTGAGGCATGGACAAACACTCTAAGGCTTGGACAGACACTCTAAGGCATGGACAGACACCCTAAGGCTTAGAGAGACACCCTCAAACCATGGTCAAACACTAAGACTTGGTTAGATACCCTGAGGCATGGACAAACACTCTAAGGTATGGACAGATACCCTAAGGCTTAGAGAGACACCCTCAAACCATGGTCAAACTCAGGCTTGGTTAGATACCCTGAGGCATGGACAAATACTCTAAGGCTTGGACAGACACTCTAAGGCATGGACAGATACCCTAAGGCTTAGAGAGACACCCTCAAACCATGATCAAACCCAAAGGCTTGGTTAGATACCCTGAGGCATGGACAAACACTCTAAGGCTTGGGCAGACACTCTAAGGCATGGACAGACATCCTAAGGCTTAAAAAGACACCCTAAAATCATGGACAGACACTAAGGCATGGTCAGACACCCTAAGGCATGGATAGACACTCTAAATCATGGACAAACATGATTTAGGATCTAACGGATGGACATGGCTAATCAAAGCCATGATTTGGCCAAACATGGAGAGTATCAATCTGTGCTGCTATTATACGTGATATGGCTGAAAGGCTGGGTACACGTTCTAATATCAAAACAGGACATGGACAAACAAACGGATCTAACAGTCTAGAGGCGAGCATACATGCCACTAGGCTACCCTAGACACCTTATGATTCATTACAATTAAAGTCTTATGCTTTTAGAAAAACTCTGAAACTGTAACAAAAGGACACTGTGCGATATAATTACTGATTTAAATCCTTCTGCACGTAACAGATGACGAATCAGTATACATTGATTTGGTTAATAATACAGTTACAAGGGTGCTGTCGTATGTCCTAGTCAACGTGACTCTTTCATCATTTCAAGTGCTCTCTCAATGGTTACTTTACTTTATACTGTACTGGCAAACATACCCGTCTTTGACGGAATCAAAAATTCTATTATACTTGGTATTCCAAAATATCATTGGGAATTATAGAATAGTAGAAAATACCATTATTAGTACAGGGTTAAGCAAATGCCTCTGTATACATTACATTAGCTGTCTGTTCTTCAGGTCCATGGAAGAACAAAGAGTTGAAACCCTTGCCTCTTGAGCAAGTAAACTATAGTTAACCATGTGAGAAAAAACTTGGTCTCGCTAACTTCATTTCCTGCGTTAGATAAAGTTTCCCCTTGTGACTTAGTTAACATCATTGCAAAACAGACTCTGACAGGACTTTGCAATCGTTTGAACGGAAACGGATAGTGGCTAGGAAATCAATGGTATTGCTCGTTCACAAAGCTATTTGTTCTGAATAGATAGTACATGTTGAACTCTGGGAAACACCTTTTTAATGATCTCAAATACGCAACATATTCATATGCTTAAATGAAATTAAAATCATCTAACAATACCTACTTGCTACACCTGTATATTTTCAAAACAAACTTGTCTGTGAAGTTAGCAAAATACAGCTTAAAGCCCTATAACTTCCCTTTTGCACTGAATTATCAATCTATTCAGAGTCTATATTTTAAGTTAGACATACACAAATCTACTGTCAAAGTTTCAGCTCGCTATGTCTCATGGTGGCTGAGTTTACTTGTGACAAACATATTTACTTTAAATGTCCATAACTTCACTTCGACGTTGAATTTCTAATCAGTTCAGAACCTATATTTTAATTTAGACATACATAAATCTACAGTCAAAGTTTCAGCTTGATATGTCTTATGGTGGCTGAGTTTACTTGTGACAAAATTTTGCAGACAAACCGACAGAAATTTTTTAAGGGGGAATTCAGTTTCTGTAATGTATAAAACGTAAAGATAACTTGAAATGAGTCAATTCTAAGCAATGTACAGACAAAATCATTCTTTTATTTATATAGAAATAATATTTGCGTAAAAAACCATATGCAGTTGTATAAGGCATAAATGTAAACAATAAAACCAATTTGAAAGAAACAGATTTTTATTTTATTGAACATTTTTGCAGTGAAGTTCACATGCAAAAAAATTCCCTCTCAAGAAAAAAAAAATTCACTTCTTTTTGAAAACGACAAATTTTGATAAGGTTATGTATGTAACTATAACCTCTCTGTTTACATTTACCAACCAGCTGGCATTGAAATATTCCTTTAAGGTTACTGTAAGCTTAATCATAGTTATCAGCCTTTCAATGGAAGGTAATCGATGTAACACGAGTAGGTGGGTCAGGTAACGTAACCTGACACTGTGCCTAATCAAGTCTCCACTTTCACCTCTACCTGATATCAATTATCGTTTTTATAATTTTATTGATAACTAAGTAATAATTTTATACACTCTATTAATTTCACAACTATTTTATATTATATACAATATAAATAACGCACGATGAAACATTAACCGAAGTAATATATACAATTTTAAAGTATTAACTTTTCTTACTTTATTAATAGAAAGGTAACTTTTCTGTTTAATTCACGAGCTATGCAAGCAGTTTTGTGTGGAATTTACTCATGATTAGAGAGGAGAAGAAACCCTAAGTCATCAAATATACACAAACGTTTTGATAACACAACGCGTTTCCAACACTTTGGGTTCATCATCAGGTTACATCTACAATAAAAACAAAAAGAAATATAAAAAGTTATATGTAACTCCTTTCAGTTTATATTTTGATTGTTTTCCTTTATTTAATTTCAAAATGTTACATTTTTTGTTTGTGTTGTAGATGTACCTGATGATGAGCACTGTGTTCGAAACGCGTTGTATCATTAAATCCTTGTGGTGAAGGCTTAATGTATTTTTTCTCACTAATCTAACATCCTCAATTTTACTATCAGTAAGTTTAAATTATTTTCATTTTATAACTTGAACAATAAAAGATAATTATTTAATTTTAATAAATCATTTTAATTAGTTATTTAATTTAATGACATTCACTTTTCTTAAATATTTCATTATAAATTTTTTCCAAAGTCCACAGCTAGTAATTGTTAAAATAGACGTAGCTCGATTTAAATTAAAAGCATAATTAAGTTAATTATAAAACAGATTAACATGTTTACTTATAGTAAAGTTGAGTGTTGACCACTCGGGGTTTTTGCCAAGAACGGCAATGATACAAGATTGTATTTATACACTTACTATAAATTTTGTGGTAAAATCTGGCCGAACTGAGAAATTACAAGACAAATAATTGTATTGTCTTGTATATTATAACGAAATAATGAAATCTCAGGAAAAATATATGTTTATAAACTTGAATTCAAAAGATTTTTAATTAAAAGACCTAAATAAAACTAATTAGACCTGTAATGAATATGCAAAAAAATATAATCATGTATTAAGAAAAGTAAATGTCATTAATTTAAATAACCAATTAAACTAATTTATTAAAATTAAGTGAATCAAGCGTATCGAATTTTAATTGGAATAATAGAAATAATGAAATATCATGTATTATGAAAAGTGAATGTCATTAATTTAAATAAGTAATTAAAATAATTTATTAAAATTAAGTGAATCAAGCGTATCGAATTTTAATTGGAATAATAGAAATAATGAAAAACGACTACACTTATGAAGCTGTACGTCACTGGTGTTTTAAAGAAATGCCATAATTCATTCATGGGTGAAGCTCATTATCTCCAGGCTGGGATGCCAACAGCATGGGGTGTCACCCAACCAAGTGGTTCAAAACCTAAAGTTGCTCAACACTGGAATGCAATAGAAGGAAATTATGAAATTTAGGCAGCAGCAATAACTAGGAGAGGTTATATAAAGAGACAAGCGATAATTTGAAAAGGCACTTTAAGAATGCGGGCTCAAAAAGTGAAACTGGTCCAATGACAGACATCAACATCCAACTACCATAACCTCTATCAACTATGTACATCTACTTAACAATAACTGATGTTAAAACAGTTTAGCAGCCATGACTCAATATTGATATATTTCAACAACGAATCGAGTTCAATTTTTTTTTTTTTTTTTTTAAAAAATAATCAAAAAAGTTATCCTCTCAAAATTAGGATGTTATGCCACAGGTATAAGATCGATCAATCTTACATAAAACAATAGAGTCTTGTTGAGAGAGAGAGAGAGAGAGAGAGAGAGAGAGAGAGAGAAGGAGCAATGCATCAGTGTATAAAAGATTGTGGGCATCACGTAACCAGTGTTCCGCCATCTCATGAATTAGCGCATTGCGCATGCGCCAACACTGAATTTCATTCGACATCCTTCATTTCGCTTCTCCCTTATTACTACATTGTAGCAAAACCAAACATCTATCTTTTGTTTTTACACAAACATTGTTTATTTATTTAGAGCACTCACAATTGTCTCTCTTTTTGTTAAGGAAGTTTAGCTCATTTGTTATTTGGCACCTATTTCAGTTATTTGTGTGTTAGTTATTTGTGATTTTACTTAAGGGCTCCTAAATATTCTTTTAAACAAGTCTATAAGACTCTTATAAACTATAGATTATTTAATATAAGACTATAGACTATAGAGTATTCATCTATAGCAGGGCTTCTTAAACTGTGGGTCGCGACCCCCAGGGGGGTCGCGAGACTACTGAAAGGGGGTCACAAAGATCTGATACTTTGATACTGATACTGATACTGATATAATTATATATATGTGAAATGAATGGGTACGTATTCTTTAATCCTTATTTTATTTACATTGTAAAATAGTGCGATATTACATCTACATCTACGGTTAATATATATTTCATTATATGGAGGAGGGGGTCGTTTAAAATTTCCTAAGCTTGAAGGGGGTCGCAATATAAAAAAGTTTAAGAAGCTATGATCTATAGTACTCTAAGACCTTATAGTAAACAGTACTATAAGACCTCATAGTTCCATCCATTACTTGTGCAGCCTTTCATATTGTGGTATTTACTCATATTGAGGGAATACAAAAAATTACGTAATATTAAAATTTATAACTTAATTTAGCATTAAAGCTCACAGATATGTATATATTTCGATGCAATCCTGAAGAAGAACTCTAAGTGTTTAAACTTATTTTTCATATTAAACTTTCTTTCGTGTGGAGACGTAATTTTTTTAATATCCCAACCACCTCATCTCTATATACTCGTATAAAGTTCGTGCGAGTGTGAGTGATTTTGTTTGTTTGTTTCTTTGTTTGTTTGTTCAACCATTATCCATGATGATATAGACCTGAATTAAATATATATTATTTATTACATGAATAATGTTAAATAAAAGAAAATTATCACTATATTCGTAAAATTGGAGACAGGGTAGCAAGTGTCTTGCGTGCTCGCCTATGACATTAGTGCAAATGTTATATATATATTATATATAAATGTAACAAAAATTTTTTTTAATTTAATATTTGCGTAATATTTAAACAATGGTAATAAACTAAAGGCATGGAGCCAGGGTAGCTCACTGGCTTGTGTGCTAGCCGATTACAGTAGCACAAATATATTAATAATAAAGGAAACAAAACAATTTTTTTAATTAAAAATTTAAAAATATAAACAATGGGAAAAAGTAAAGGCATGGATCCAGAGTAGCCAGTCGCTTGCGTGCTCGCCGATGATAGTAATGAAAATGTAGTATTGATAAATTTAACAAAAAAAAAATATTTTAAAATTTGCGAAATATAAACAATGGTAATAAAATAAAGGCATAGAGCCAGAATAGCCTAGAGGCTTCGTACTCACTGATGACAGTACTGCAAATGTATTGAATTGAAGTTTTATTTATTTATATGATAAAATAAATGATTTTTTTTTACTTTTAAATGATTTTTATATTGCTAAATGTACTTACTGTGTATATATCTTGAATCATGTTAAGAATACTATATCGAAAGCTTGGGTCATATAAGAATCTGTTTCCGTGCCTTAATAACAAGAAACAACAATTAAAATTATCCCTGTCAATCATGTTCAGTGAATTTATTTCAATAACTATTGCTGTAATTTCTGAGTGACACAAAGGGTCACGGGTAGTCTAGTTATGGAATAACTTTATATTAAAGAACTGTCTGGGGCTCCCTGAAAAACATTTAGTAAAAATATATTTCTAAATTTTTTTTATGAATGGATTTATTCTATATTTCTTGTGAATCATGAAACCGAATAATGTTTATATCTACATATACCAATAAGTACAAGTGGTCAAAATTTTATTAATATTTAGGATGAATCACTAGTCAATTTCTAAACCTATCTGATTCCCGAATTTTCTACTATTACAAAAGTAGCACTTCACACGTTGCTGCCATTTCCCACTACCTACTTATGTGAAACTGGATTTTCCCTTTAAACTGCCATAGAAACCAAATACCGAAGTAGACTTAATGCTGGGGCTAACTTGAGAATCAAACTCTCAACTATAAAGCCAAAAATGATTACAAAACAAACTCTGTGTTAGAATTGCTATTAATTCTGTTTTATGTGTTATGTACTTGTGGAAAATATGAAAATTAAAATCTTTTAGATTTGGTTTTTTATTCGTAAAATAAACATTGCAGTAATATTACTTTTTTAATTGTTTTTAAACGTACACACTATTCAAAAAGGCATATGCAAATATTTATATTGTGATTGTATGAAATCATTAGAATCTGGGGTTCCCGGGAAAGTTACTGGGACCAAAAAGGGTTCCGTGTCGAAAAAAGTTTGAAAAACTCTGGGCTAAGGGATCGACGGGTTATGACGTCATCCCTCTCCGTGGGATGACATGCTCAGATTTATTCAGCTCCCGCGTGAATAAATCGAATGTCAGAATGGGTATTGAACCCTGCATCTACCAGTCCAAAGGTGAGTACGCAAACCAGTCAGCTACCCCCCCCCCTTTTTTTTACTTCTCCACTTCACTTCCATTTGTTTCATTACGATTACTATGTGATACTTCATCGTACATCGTATCTCGAGCAAATCTTCGTATATGGAGACGAATATTGATTCGACACTTCATCGTACATCGTATCTCGAGCAAATCTTCGTATATGGAGACGAATATTGATTCGACACTTCATCGTACATCGTATCTCGAGCAAATCTGCGTATATCGAGACGAATATTGACTCAACACTTTATCGTACATCATATCTTGAGCAAATCTTCGTATATCGAGACGAATATTGATTCGACACTTCATCGTAAATAGTATCTTGAGACGAATATTGGTTCAAGATTGATTTATATCATATACCGGTACGTTCGAAAGTCGTTGTTATCCAGAGGTGTAGTACCTTTTTTTGAAATTTACATTCAAATCCTGAAAAAACACTATTTCAGCTGGTAATTTAAGATGGCTCTCCCAGGAAACACCTGATTAAAGAAATACGTTCTGTCTTTTTTCTCCAGGGGTGCCAACATACGCATCCAAAAACGCAATGTCACCTAACTTTGTTGAATATAGTTTGAACAAACTATCTGTTGATAAAAATTCCACACGCCTAGAGGCATAAAGGACCTTGCTCTATATGCATCTCGTACATGTTGATAACGTGCTTGATAAAGATCTTAAGGTTTATAAAAGGTGATTTCGATCAGCCATATACAATCCCCTAACTATACTCCCTTCTCGAGTCATAACTGAGGTTAAAACAATCATAAGTCTACGATCGCAGCTGGGGTGGCCAGCGTAGCTCAGTGGCTTGCATGCTCGCCTTTGCTCTAGTAGCTATGGAGTTCAATACCCCACTCTAAACCCTAATTATAGTCGTAGAGGATGATGTATTCAAACAAAACAGGTGTTCTTCAATTTAAAAAAAAACCAACCACAATTGTTGTTTTCCCTTAAAACAACACACACACACACACACACACACACACACACACACACACACACACACACACACACACACACACACACACACACACACTTAGTCTCTAATTATCGGTTTGGATCGTCTTCACGAGAGATGAAGAAAGAAAAACCAAGCGCACTGTTACAAAGACGGTTGGAAACCTTTGGAGTCTGAAACCGTCTCTGTACCAGTGCGCTTGGTTTCCCTCTCTTACCTCTCCTTATGACAGTTCAAACTGAAAACTATAGTCTGTAAGTGAGCGTTTTCAATTTATCTATGATTTCTTGACTATATAGAAATTTAGTTTATAAGGATATATATATATATATACATTTAAAATAAACAGTGACACATAGACTGAAACATAACAAAAGACTCACTTTTCAATATTTCGACCGTAATGGCGGTCTAAATATTGAATAGTCAGTCTTTTGTTATGTTTAAGTCTATGTGTCACTGTTTATTTTAAGTGTTACTGTGCTGCCGGACCGTTTTTCGTTTATCATGGTATATATATATATTATATACTTTATACATAAAAGTAATATATATTTATAAATATATTATATATATATTATATTTATATATATACTTTATATATATTTATATATACAGAGATCAAAGTTTATATATATATATATATATATATTTCACAAAAGAAAGAGAAAAACAGATAAAAACACGTACAAAAAAGACTCACAACGATATTTCGACATTCGTCGTCATCGTTGAAATATGACATACATAGTCATGTCGAAATTCATGTTATATATACAATGAAATATATTTAAAACAAACAAAACTTGTAAATTGAAATATTCAGTGTATTTACTAAACATAAAATAACATTAATGGAAAGATGTGTGTTTATAATTTTACCTTAGAACATTCGTATTTTATCTGGCAGTTGTGTTCAAGTTTGTTTGTAAAGTTATTCATTTTTAACCTGTAATGTAGTAGTTTATTATATATTTGTTACATTTATTTATAATACATTTGCTATGCTGTCATCAGCGAGCACGCAAGCCTCTGGGATACTCTGGCTTGATGCCTTTATTTTATTACCAGTGTTTATATGTCGTAAATTTTAATTTTTTTGTTGTTAGATTTATATATATTACATTCTTACTACTATCATCGGCGAGCATGCAAGCCAGTGGGCTACCCTGGCTCCATACCTTTAGTTTATTACCAGTGTTTAAACTACGCAAATATTAAATAAAAAAAAAATTGTTACATTTATATATAATATTTTTGCACTAGTGTCATCGGCGAGCGAGCACGCAAGCCAGTGGGCTACCATGGCTCCATGTCTTTATTTTATTACCAGTGTTTATATGTCGTAAATTTTAATTTTTTTTTGTTACATTTATATATATTACATTTTCACTACTGTCATCGGCGAGCACGCAAGCGACTGGCTACTCTGGAGCCATGCCTTTTATAACCATTGTTTATATTATGCAAATTCTAAATTCAATAAATTTTTAGTTACATTTATTTTTAATATATTTGTGCTACTGTCATCAGCGAGCACGTAAGCCAGTGGGCTACCCTGGCACCATACCTTTAGTTTATTACCAGTGTTTATACTATGCAAGTATTAAATAAAAAAAAAATTATTATTTATATATAATATTTTTGCACTAGTGTCATCGGCGAGCACGCAAGCCAGTGGGCTATCCTGGCCCCAATTTTAGGAATATAGTGATAATTTTGTTTTATTTGACATTATTCAAGTAATAATTAATATATATTTAATTTCAGGTGTCTATGTCCACGTGAAATGGGTATACAAAGAAACAAACTCACCAACTTTATATATAAAGATTATAAATTGTCGGGAGTTTTGATGTCGTAACTTGTTCATTACCTGGTGTGTCGTCGGGTTATGTTATATAAGATTTAAAGAGAAATGCTTTATGTTGATGAAGTACAATGGCAGTGCTGTAGTCACTGATTGCTTACTTACCATACAATGAGTAAGCTGTTTTACTGCATTTGAATCTCAGAAAAAGAAAAAAAAAAAGAAAAGGTTGCCACACGCTCATATATCTGTAGTCATGGAAAGAAAGAACACCATCATCTCTCTATCCACCGTTACAAATACGCATGCGTCAGGAAAAGATTGCCAAGTGTTTCTTAAATGATTGCCAAGTGTTTGTTTATTTCTGTATAGATGTGATTCTGCAGTGTCACCATTCCATTCCTGAAGGATACGTTCCTTACCTTCCAACAAATCCTCAGAACCCACCAATTATTAATCTTAGTATAATATTATAATTAATCACCTATGATGTTATATGTTATATATGCCAGTGCTGCCATTGAACATTTAAAAATTTATAGTATCCCAAGATTTAGACTAAGTAATTCCCAAGATTTAGGCTCTGTAATTACCAAGATTTAGGCTCTGTAATTACCAAGATTTAGACTATGTAATTACCAACATTTAGGCTTTGTAATAACCAAGATTTAGGCTATGTAATTACCAAGATTTAGGCTATGTAATTCACAAGATTTAGGCTATGTAATTCACAAGTTTTACGCTATGTAATTCACAAGATTTAGGCTATGTAATTCACAAGATTTGGGCTATATAATTCCCAAGATTTAGACTATGTAATTCCCAAGATTTAGGCTATGTAATTCACAAGATTTACGCTATGTAATTTCCAAGATTTAGGCTATGTAATTCCCAAGATTTGGGCTATATAATTCCCAAAATTTAGACTATGTAATTCCCAAGATTTAGGCTATGTAATTCCCAAGATTTAGGCTATGTAATTCACAAGATTTAGGCTATGTAATTCACAAGATTTACGCTATGTAATTAACAAGTTTTACGCTATGTAATTTCCAAGATTTAGGCTATATAATTCCCAAGATTTGGGCTATATAATTCCCAAGATTTGGGCTATATAATTCCCAAGATTTAGGCTATGTAATTCCCAAGATTTATGCTATGTAATTTCCAAGATTTATGCTATGTAATTCCCAAGATTTAGGCTATGTAATTTCCAAGATTTAGGCTATGTATTTTCCAAGATTTAGGCTATGTCATTCCCAAGATTTAGACTAAGTAATTACCAAGATGTTGGTTATGTAATTCCCAAAATTTAGGCTATGTAATTCCCAAGATTTAGACTAAGTAATTACCAAGATTTTGGTTATGTAATTCCCAAAATTTAGGCTATGTAATTCCCAAGATTCAAATAAGTATCCCAAAGTTTCAGCTTGCTATGCTCTTATGATGGCTGAATTTACTTGTGACTATATTTTGTGCTTTTAAGTCCATAACTTTGATTCTAATGTAGTGCAATCAGTTATTATGTGGTATTTACTCATTGTATGGTAAATAATGAAATGGTCTCCACATATCAAAATTTAAACGTATAAACAACGCGTTTCGAACACATAATGTTCTTCTTCAGGCATTAACTACAAAATACAATGACATATCTATAGTATAGACTTACTATATAGATTTACCTTAATTATTTTATTTTTATTTTGTACTATATTTACTGTATACTATAGATACTATGATAATATATATATATATATATATATACGTTTTCGAGATTAACAAAGAGCAACACACAAAGTAGGGAAACACACTTACAGACTCAAATTTTCGGGTAATCCGTCTTCAGGAGAAAAGAGAATGGGAGACCAAGCACGTTGTAACCTTTTTGTTAACTGATTCTAACCTCCTGGCTATTCTCCTTATTGTAGTAGGTAAACTATAAATCAGGTTCGCCAATGACATTTCCAAGTAAAAGGGTCAAATTAGATTTCGGTCTTCGTCAGAGTCAAAAACCCAAACCCAGTTGGGTTTTTGACTCTGACGAAGACCGCTTTTTACGGTTGAAAGATCTTAGTCTTGTTTTCCCATTTCTTATTGTGGTTTGATCATTGATTGTTATTTCACGTGTTTATGTGAAATCTTTATATATATATATATATATATATATATACATATTATAAACAGGAAAAGGATCCAAAAGGACAACAAACCTTTCACGGTGAATAACAAACACAGAACTAAGGAACAAACACACCTACTGTCTCTAATTTTCGGTTGAACCGTCTTCAGGAGAGTTGAGATAGGGACACCAAGCGCACTTGTGAAGCGACGGTTGGAGACCCAATCGTTGTTCTCCAACCGTCGCTTCACAATTGCGCTTGGTGTACCTATCTCAACTCTCCTGATGACGGTTCAACCAAAAATTAGAGACAGTAGGTGTGTTTATTCCTTGGTTCTGTGTTTGTGATTCACCGTGAAACGTATACATATATACTCGTATATGCCAGTAGTAGTTTGCTTCTCAACGCAAGTACTTCGCACTTCTTCCCGATGACGACGGATGTCGAAATATCGAAGTGAGTTCTGTAGTGCCTTTCCGTGTTCTTTTCTCTATGTTAAAGTGTATATATATATAATCATAAGATTTCACAATAAACACGCGAAGTTTATTGGGATTTGACTCTAACAAAGACCGCTTGTTACGGTTGAAAAATTTTAGTTTTTTTTCTCATTTCTTATTGCATTTTGAACATTGATAAATATATCCTATGTTTTGTTATTGAGGGCTAGGTCAAATAAAAGAAAATAAACTCCTTCCTAGGCCAACGTTTCGATGTATTTGTACATCATCTTCAGGGCTAAAATTAGAGTAAGAACTATAATACATTTACGAAAACAATCTACAACTCACATAGAGAACTAACACAAAGATATTGTGTTCATAAATATATTGATATTGATAAATAGAAAGATATTGATAAATATATCTATTTATTTATTTATGGAAATAATAAAGAATATCTAATTTGCTAAACAGATTTTATCTTGGTAATTTAATTAATTGAATTTAAAAAATAATTAACAGCGTATATTTTTTTGTTGGTAAACTTTGGTTGTTAATTATAACTTTTCCTATTAAACCTAATAGTTGTTTTAATTAAGATTTCTATTAGTAATAATAGAAATAGGTAGTTGCGAACAATTTTCTTTTACGTGACCTGCGCAGTTGATTCTATGAATCATTTTCTATATCAGTCATTGAATAAACGGAAAGAAAAACAATTTTAAATTAGTTATTGAACTCCTGATAAGGATAATTGAATGTAATTGGCTTTGTCGTTATCTTGAATTACTTGCAAGTATCTTGTAACGGTAATTATAAATTAGTATGAAACCCGAGCTTTTACAAGGCATTGTTTAGAATTTAAACTGAATGGATAAATCATCATTTTGACAGGACAATAGAAAAAAAAAAACTAACTCAATAATAAATAATTAAATCTAATGACATGCAAGGCATAAAAGCATGATGTAATAGAATTACATTAAAGGATTATGTAAGGAAGTTAGGAGAAAGATTTTTGATGATCTGGCGTGATTATTGGTTGGGACACTCCCACGGTAGGAGGAAGCCCATGGCAATGGAGCAGGCTTTTGCTTGCTATGTATACCGATATTAGCATGGGCTCTTTAACTGAGCCATGCTTTAGCTGGACAACTCACAGTCAATACTGCCTCTTGTCCATCGCTTTATAGCCAGCTAATGACCATCAACAAACTACTGCCTCATATATATGCCTCATATTATGTCACATATATATGTCTCATATTATGCCACATATATATGTCTCACATTATGTCACATATGTCTCATATTATGCTACATATATATGTCTCACATTATGTCACATATATATGTCTCATATTATGCTATATATATATATATATATATATAT
>JAPFBL010000388.1:5000-80000 GCA_026182355.1 Hermatobates lingyangjiaoensis | reverse complement strand
ATACTTGAGTTGGTCAACATTTAAAACTCATTAAAAAAAAACAACATTAAAAATTGCGGACTCCATAAGCAATTAATGAATCATAACAATTAATAATTGAGTCCAACTATAAAAGATACTGACTTCATGGCCTCTTAAGCAGAGCGAATTGGTTATGAGTCCCATTGACTCTCTAGGTATTTAATATAAATGTAATAACTGTATTGATGGACTGCCAACAACCATAGCTATGCTTAATAATCTAGGTCCCAGTAGATCACCATAGTTAAGCATTATTCTACGTGGTTGCTTGCTGGATGGGTGACACCAAATGGTATTCAAACCATGGTAATATGAGTTAGAATGGCAGTCATACAAGAAAATACACATATAGGCCAAATATAGTCAAATATAGCGACACTTGAATTTTGCCTAACTCAAGTGCATTTCGAGTAGGGGATGTTTAACAAATAGATTGACATCGTATAGGCTAAGGGACCGACCTGTTTAACGTCCTTCTGCGAGGGACGACGTGCTCAGATTTATTCAACTCCTGCGTGAATATATCGAGGTCCAGGTGAGGATCGAACCCCGGACTACCAGATCAGAGGCGAATACCAACCAACGACCAACGAAGAGTTCCATGCACGACAGTGCACGTCGTAATTAGCAGTTCCGGACCAGAGGCCCACTACTGCTAAACTATCATCCTGCTTTTTTTTTGTTTTGGTCAGTATGCATTGTCAATACTGGGGACGTTAGTCTGTCAGGGAAACGAGTCGTATTCGTGGTCGTATGGTCTTGCAGTTTTGCATTATCTGAAGTACTATATTATTTATAAGTCATCGGGTTGTCATATTTAGTTCAGAAAGGGAGCTATTAGGAGTCATGGGATTGGGAAGGGTTGTTTGTTGGATTCAGGTCCCGAACAATGAGATTTGGATGGGTGGACAGTTTTTTATCTTCATTGTTAGCAAGTCGACTAATGTAGCAATCAATTGATTCCCAACTCAAATCATGCTAAATATCGACATTTCTAGCATACCATGGCGCTCTAGCTATAAGGCGGGCACATTTATTCTGTACAACTTGGATGCAGTTGTTGTTCGTGGGCGCCGCTCCAAACCAGACTGAGCATCCATATGTCATAGACAAGGTCCTTCACTGTCGAATACGTTAACCACTGAACTAACCTGGCCCCTTATTTAGGAGTCTTACAATTTCCCTTAGCTAAATATATTACGAGCAGGAAAACTTTAACGAGTACATGATATCATGCAGACTAAGAGACCGACGGCTTAACATCCTCATAAGTTGATTTGTTATCAGGCTGAACTACTTTGTTATTGTCAATATCTGATTTTGGTTTTAATGCTTCACGAAGTAGTCGTGCGAACTTCGCCTTTACGAGGCCCATCTCAGGTTCTTGTGAATTCCAAGTGGTTGACCAACGACCAACGAATATAACCGCGCACTAAAGTGCACGTCGTAACTAGCAGTTCCAGACCAGAGGCCTTCTACTGCTTGATTACTGTGCTACTATAACATGGAATGTCAGTAATTCATGTCAGATATTAAGTTAGCCTGTACAGTATTAAGGCATGCTTCATTAAACCATATCAAGGATCTACCAGATCAGATGTGAACACACAAACCATTGAGCTACTCACTCCCATGACAATATACAAGAACGCCTAAGAAAGTATGATGCCTTTAGTTAAAGGAAAAGGCGTTCTAAAGAATGTAAGTGAGCTATAATAAGATAAGAGGTCTTTCGACCACTGCGAATGGAAGAGTCATCCATTTAGAAGGAGTTAGTTATGAGGAAATGGTGACTGACTGTTTGAATTGCGCCTTGGAGGCAGAGATCGTTAGGCAGGTATTAAGTGACGAGAGATTTAGAGGGTTACCTTGACTAACGACTTCATTAGCGTTGACACACACTATCTCTCTCACTCACACCTTCACCTTATCACTCTCTCTCACTCACTCGCACACTCACTTTTCTCTCTCTGGCCTCTCTATATCAAACACTAGGCAGAAGTATCAATTTTAAAACAGAAAAACTAAGTATTACATTACAAATTATTTTTCTTTGTAAAATAATTTGTAATGTAATACTTAGTTTTTCTGTTTCAAAATTTATACTTCTACCTATGAAAAAGGTTTTAAATAAAAACCAAAACGTTGGCAATGAGAGTTTAATTTGAACTTGAAGAACTGACCGAGTCCTGATAACTTTAGTTTTATATATATATATATATATATATACACGAGTTCAAGATTAACAAAGAGCAACATACAAAGTAGGAAAACACACTTACAGACTCAAATTTTCGGGTA
This sequence comes from Hermatobates lingyangjiaoensis, assembly GCA_026182355.1. Classification (NCBI taxonomy): domain Eukaryota; kingdom Metazoa; phylum Arthropoda; class Insecta; order Hemiptera; family Hermatobatidae; genus Hermatobates; species Hermatobates lingyangjiaoensis. Next base: position 77,678 of record JAPFBL010000388.1, on the reverse strand, counting down.
ATCCGTCTTCAGGAGAAAAGAGAATGGGAACCAAGCACGTTGAAGACGCAACGGCAAGTCATATATATATATATATATATATATATATATATATAGTTCAATATAGACAAGGAAACATAGAGAAATCAAAAGAACACACTTACAGTCTCTAATTTTCGGTTTGAACCGTCTTCAGGAGAGATAAGAGAGGGAAACCAAGCGCACTGGTTCAGAGACGGTTGGAGTCCTCTGAACCAGTGGGCTTGGTTTCCCTCTCTTATCTCTCCTGAAGACGGTTCAAACCAAAAATTAGAGACTGTAAGTGTGTTCTTTTGATTTCTCTATGTTTCCTTGTCTACGAGTATATTGAACTATATTTGTCCGTTTTGGATCGTATTTCCAACGATAAGTATATATATATATATATATACTTTATATATATATATATATATATATATACTATTATATATATATATTTATATATATATATATATAATATACTTAATATATATGTCAAAAATAGAGTTTTTTCAAGCAAACTAGATTAATTCTAACGTAGTGCAATCACTTATAATGTGATATTCAGCCATTGTAGGGTAAAAAGTTAATGAAATGGTCTCCATATATATAAAAATTTAATGGTATAAACATCGCGTTTCGAACACGTAGCGTTCTTCCTCAGGCATTAACTAAGGATGTTGTACTGTTGTTGTACCACAGACACTCACCCTTAGTTAATGCCTGAGGAAGAACACAACGTGTTCGAAACGCGATGTTTATAACACTAAATTTTTATATATATATGTGGAGACCATTTCATTAACTTTTTACCCTACAATGAAACTAGATTAACTTGATAATACTGAGAGAAGTTGTTAGACTATGATTTTGCTTAGATTTCATAGTGGGACTTGACGCACAAGGTGCAGTTCACTTTGCAAAGTTCAAGTACAACACTGTCATACTTTCACATACGAGTACAGTCTGTAAGGTCAACACACACTCATAGTAAGCACAGCTTTAATCGCCTACTATCTGAGCATTACATGAGAAAGCTTTGTACACTCCAACAGCTATTACAATTACAACAAAAAAAAAGTTACATAACTTTAACTACAAATATATATATATATAGGTGTGTTCTCTAATCGGGGTTCGGTCAATTTTCCAGGATAAAAATCAAACTCTCGTTGCCAACGTTTCGGTTTTATTTAAAATATTTTTCATAGGCCTACAAACAAAGGTTAATAAGAAATCACATTATAAGATTTCTTATTATCCTTTGTTTGTAGGCCTATGAAAAAGGTTTTAAATAAACCGAAACGTTGGCAACGAGAGTTTATTTTTTATCCTAGAAAATTGACCGAACCCCGATTAGAGAACACACCTATTCTATCTAACGGTCGATATATTATTGAATCTGTTATATATATATATAAAGATTTCTAATAACCGTCTGTGGTTGGCCTCCAGCAAATAGTATGATAGTGCAAAACAGTCAACTATTTCAAAAATATTAAAAAAAACTCATAGATCTTATAAACTTTTAACAATTAAAATGTTATAATATATACCAGTGTTTCTCAAACTTTTTCGAGCGACTGCCCCCTTGGGTCCATAAACCTATAACTCAACACTCCTCAATAATCAGAATCTTAGACTAAATAACGAAATGAGTAACATTTTAATAATAAAATTAATATAACGACTAATCGAATATTTATTTATAATTCAATAATGTTATTGTTTCATAGCATATTTATGCAAAAGAATTAATACACAATAAAAGAAACTTAGGTGAGAAGATACTTTTAACATAAAAATAAATTATCAAAACAAATAATTTTAAGAAACTGTTTCCTAGAAGTTTACATGTCGTGTTTTCACTTATTATTTAGAAATCATATTGCATGAACATTTTCAATTTATGGAAATAGAATCCCCAACTCCTTTTTGCATTAGCGTCCCTCTATATCAAAGCATCGCCCCCAGGGGGGCGGTACCACCCACTTTGGGAAACACTGATAATACTAATACTAATATGATATAGACTTTTTACATTTACAAAATGTAAATGCTAAAAAAAGAGGTGTAATGGTCATGTTAAAGTTTTATGTAGAGATTAGTATTCTCTATCTTCACTTATTAAATATAAAGAAAGACTTCTTTAACAATGAAGCTTTAACAATGAAGTTTTAGCAATGAAGTTTTAACAATGAAACTTCTCTCTCTCACTCACTCGCACATTCACTTTTCTCTCTCTGTCCTCTCTATCTCAAACACTAGGCAGAAGTATAAATTTTGAAACAGAAAAACTAAGTATTACATTACAAATTATTTTTCTTTGTAAAATAATTTGTAATGTAATACTTAGTTTTCTTGTTTCAAAATTTATACTTCTACCTATGAAAAAGGTTTGGGTGGGTGGGTGGTACCGCCCCCCTGGGGGCGATGCTTTGATATAGAGGGGCGCTAATGCAAAAAGGAGTTAGGGATTCTATTTCCATAAATTGAAAATGTTCATGCAATATGATTTCTAAATAATAAGTGAAAACACGACATGTAAAGGAAAAAGGTGAGTGAGTGAGTTGGTGTTTTGAAGGATTGAACAATAAAACAAAACCATAGTCACTGTTGATATATTCAACACTACTTCATATAATGTTGACCGGGGGGGGGGGGGGGGGCATAATTATTACGTCACAAGACTTCAAATCGTCAAAGTTTTTTTAAGTTCAAGCTCTTATAAATTGCGAACATTAAAATAACTTGAAATCAATTTGTGAAAGATGAAAAGGAAACGTTTTTTTTATTTTTTTCGAGAGAGAGAGATAGGAGGATATATTTTTCTTTTCTTACCTTGATTATGAGAATGAACATGGAATGTTTGCTGAAGTTCTTCTGACGTCATAACATGGTGAATCTGGAACAAAAAGGGAGACAATTCATTGACAACAATACACTCGTACAATACAACACTATGGTAATACATACATAGGAATGACTTCCACCACATCGTACAATACAACACTATGGTAATACATAAGGAATGACTTCCACCACATCGTACAATACAACACTATGGTAATACATAGGAATGACTTCCACCACATCGTACAATACAACACTATGGTAATACATAAGGAATGACTTCCACCACATCGTACAATACAACACTATGGTAATACATAGGAATGACTTCCACCACATCGTACAATACAACACTATGGTAATACATAGGAATGACTTCCACCACATCGTACAATACAACACTATGGTAATACAGTGATACCTTGAGATACGATTGCCCTAACATACGATTATTTCAGATACGACACGAAATATTCGACCATTTTTTTGCTCCGATATACGACGAAAAATTTGAGATACGATTTCATCAGGCAGGAAGTGTCTGATTTCGTAGAAAAAAAGACACCCAGAGAAAATGTCTACTGGGAGAGCGAGTGCCTTATTTAATGATACGTGTCTCACATTTTTTCGTAACATTTTAAAAAAGAGGCAGAAACAAACCTCTCTTGATCGTTACTTTTCGAAGGTCTCACAAAAAAAAAATCTGGGCCTTAATTCTTAGATACAACAAATCTAAAAAAAAAATTGAAATAAAAATTTAAACTCCTTTCTTTTTTATTGATTTTATTAACATTTATCATACATCAATATGTTATTTTACCATATGTGTGTTATTACTCGTTTATTTGTACAAAAAATGTTATATGCAATTTAACGTTTTTTTTTGAGTGATTTAGTATCGCTGGAACGCATTAATACATATTACATTGTTTTAAAGGGAAAAATTGCTTTGAGATACGAATTTTTTGACATACGACGATGGTTACAGAACGAATTAAAATCGTATCTCAAGGTATCACTGTACATAGGAATGACTTCCACCACATCGTACAATACAACACTATGGTAATACATAGGAATGACTTCCACCACATCGTACAATACAACACTATGGTAATACATAGGAATGACTTCCACCACCCTGTCTCGTCGTCTAACCATGCACCTTGGAGCAGGAGTAATACGAGAACACACAACCAACAACTCACAAGGAATATGTTAATAGAAAACACCATAGTGCTCAAACAAGAACAAGATCAGAGGAGGCTGCAAATAATTGAAGCACTTCTGATTCTAGAAAACAAACCAGACTTAACCCAACAGCATACAGGAAACACACGGCAACTAAAACTACTAGGAAGAACAACCCACCCATCATAATTTGTTTTCATTAACTTTGCACAATCATTTTTGTAATTTTTGAAACCATACTGTAACCAAGTTTAAACCGTAGTTTAATTTTTCCTTTCTATTATGTTTACATACCTATTTGGTAGATAACAATATCAAAACATTCTGAAGATGGTTAAAGACAACCGAAACATGTTAATAATTTAAGTTAATTTAATTCATCTGTTACATTAATTAGAATAATTGCAACTTATAATAAATAGTGGTGTCTAACAGTAGCTTTGATCAAATTATCCATGAATTCAACCCTGAAGAAAGAAAATTAGCTAAGATATTCGATAAACTCAATAAAATCAAATAAACACAAAAAAAAATAAGGTACGTGCAATCAAGTCAATTGATTTTAATACAATGTATATAAAAGAAGGTCCTACTTCCTACCTTTACCTATATTATATATAAGCTAACCTGGCTGATTGAAGTCTTGCCTTTTTTTATATCTATATAATATATATTAAGTAGCAGTTTGCTTCTCAACGCGAGTACTTCGCACTTCTTCCCGATGACGACGGATGTCGAAATATCGAAGTGAGTTCTGTGTTCTTTTCTATGTGTTAAAGTTTATATATACATATATATGATTAAACCACAATAAGAATGGGAAAACAAGACTAAGATCTTTCAACCGTAACAAGCGGTCTTCGTCAGAGTCAAAAAACCCAACTGAGTTTTTCAACTGAGTTTCAGTTGGGTTTTTGACTGTGACGAAGACCGCTTGTTACGGTTGAAAGATCTTAGTCTTGTTTTCCCATTCTTATTGTGGTTTAATCATTGATTGTTGTTTCACGTGTTTATGTGAAATCTTTTTATACATATATATATATATAATTTTTGAAACCATACTGTAACCAAGTTTAAACAGTAGTGTAAGTTTTCCTTTCTATTATGTTTACGTACCTATGTAGTCCAGTTATACCGTTGACCTTTCAACTCTTTTATTCTAACCGCTTGTTTCTTGTTCATTATTGACCTTTGACCTTTTCTTTATATTAACCTGTACTAATCCTTTTAATCTATTTATAGCAATGACTAAGCATGAGTCATCGATTTTAATTTAACATGTCACTTGGTCAAATAAAACCGAACGGTTTTAAAATTGACCGAACCCCGAAGAGAGAACACACCTATATATATATATAAACTAGAATTTAAAAAGAACACATAGAAAGGAAACCACTGAACTCACTACTATATTTCGATGTCCTCGTCTTCAGGAAAAGAAGTGAATCGCTCCAAAGGCTGATAACGACTCATTATTTAATAATAATTATTTTATAATAATAATAATAAAACGTTATTTTATATATATATTTATATATATTTTATATATATATATACGAGTTATTATATTATATTAACTCGTATTGTGTCCAGTTTGGATCGTATTTCGTTTTATCAGTGAATATATAAATATATATATATATATATATATTAGTATAAATAGGGAGCAGACCTTCTTTTATACATATTGTGTTGAACTGAATTGCCTTAATTAAATATACCTTTTTTTGAGCAGTTTAAAAGGTATGTTTAATTAAGGACGATTTAAAATTAGCAAGGAAATATGAAAAACTGCTCAAAAAAAGGTATGTTTAATTAAGGCAATTCAGTTCAACACAATATATATATATATAAAATAACGTATTGTTTTCTTGACCACAATTTACTAATAAGCACTTTTTCTTCTTCTTGGAGTTTGGTCCAAGTATATTAACTAATTATATTAGGTATATTAACCCTGACCAAACTCTAAGAAGAAGAAAAATTGTTCATTAATAATAATAATTTAAAGTTAAAAAATGAGTTTCTTGAGATCCAAAGAAATAACACTCCTGTTTATAAGCCGACGTTTCGCCAAAAATGGTTTGGCATTTTCAAGGCTAAAAAACTATTTATTGACGACATAAGTAGTGAAAACAAATAATTCCACGGAATATCAATTAACGGAAACAAAAAACAATAACTAAACCATAAACACCATATAAAGTAAAAGAAAACCACAAACATAGCCAGTGTTATTGTTTTTTTAATAGAAAACATGTGTTGTTTAAACATAATTACTTTTTATTAATTATTAAGGTCAAAGAAATTTTAAACTGATAAAGTAATATTGCAAAATAATTCTGCGAGGATACCTACAATAGAATATTCAACGAACAAATAGATAACGAAAATACAGAAAGAAAGAAAACTACAAAACAGTATAAATAAGTAGAACATAAAAAAATTCAGGGGAAAAAACAACAAAATAATTTCCTTGATTATGAGGAAAAACTAATTTACGTTTCATGTCTTTATCTGCCAGCATCATATCAGATACGGAGACAAAGGGATGTTATATAACCAGAAAACAAAAACAAGCGACCCCTCCAAAAAGTCGGCTTATTAACAGGAATATTATTTCTTTAGACCAAAAATCCTCAAGAAACCTATGTTTCAACTTTAAGAGTTAGTGGTCGAGAAGTTTTATCAATATATATATATATATATATATAACAGATTCAATAATATATCGACCGTTTGATATAATAGGTGTATTCTCTAATCGGGGTTTGGTCAATTTTTCGGGATAAAAAATAAACTCTTGTTGTCAACGTTTCCGGTTTTATTTAAAACCTTTTTCATAGGCAGAAGTAAGAATTTTTTAACTAAGAAAATGAAATTCTTACTTCTGCCTATGAAAAAGGTTTTAAATAAACACGAAACGTTGGCAACGAGAGTTTATTTTTTATCCTGGAAAATTGACCGAACCCCGATTAGAGAACACACCTATATATATATATATATTTATATATATATATATATAAAATAATAAATTCAAAACGAAGGAAAACACAGAAAGACACAGACATAACTCACATCGATATTTCGACCATCGTCGTCTTCAGGAGGTGTGAAGAGCGAAGAGCGAAGAGTCCCGCAGGAAGACAGGGCGGTACTCATATATATAACCGGAAGACGGTTGTATATATATATATATATATATATATATATAAAAGTATATATATATAACTGATCGTTGTTTATATCGGCCAGTGGACGCATTTACGTCTCCGTTCCTTCATTCCTTCTCCTTTTTATTTCTTTTTTTTCTTCTCTCCTGAAGACGGCAAGACGCCGAAATTATCGAGATTCGTGAGTGTTAGTCCTTTTTCTTGTGTTCTCTAGCTGTAACTTTAATTATTTATATATATAATACATACATAACTGAAGTTTTCGGGATTCGGTCAGTTCTTCAGGTTCAAATTAAACTCTCATTGCTAACGTTTTGGCAATGAGAGTTTAATTTGAACCAGAAGAACTGACCGAGTCCCGATAAACTTTAGTTTTGTTTCTATTCCACGGTCCTTACTTTTCAGCTTTACAGAAACTTTACAGCTCGAAACTGAAACTTTACAGTTTCAGCTAGAGCAGAAACTTTACGAGGTATGACGGACAGTATTACTACTAATTCTAATATTACTAACCTCAGTGGAACTAACCCAATAACTATAAATATCGAAAGGATCACTTATAAACTTTAATTTCAAATTCTATTCATATAATTGTATTACTTTTACTTTGGTTATAAATAAATATTTTTTTTTACCTAGGGGCCAGGCTAGCATATTTGTTGACCTGCTCGCCTCGAACTGTAGGTCCAGGGTTCAAAACCCACTCTAGTCTTCAATTTATTCAAACAGAAGGTGAATAAATCTGAGCATGTCGAGCCTCGGAGAGGATGTTATTCCTTCGGTCCCGAGCCTGTACGATGTCAGTTACTTGTTTTAAGATCCCTACTCTAAATAAACTTGAGTTAGGTCAAAATTTAAGATTCCCAATATAGATAGAACAAGTAATGTGACTCACTTATTACTAAAAAGGGTGCAAAATAATAAATGAGCCACAATTCCCTCCAGTAGAACAGCGCTAATAGGTGAAAGCCTTATACGTATGGGCGTTGGAAAACAAACAGATAAACACTTTCTTTTTTATAACAAGATATACATAAAATATTTAACCCTTTAAGGGTGATTGAAAAGTTCTTTACTCAAAATGATATCTGTACGTAATACAGTACGTAATATCTGTACGTAATTTGAAAGACCTGATGTGCGCCTTAAGGCCTTAATGTTATTATATATTCAGGTTTGTATTTGATTTAAAGTGAAAAATAATTTAATTGGCAGTAAAATCGATGACGTCTATTGTTTTTAACGAAAATAGAAGTCCTTAAAATAACTGTGCGAAGGCCAAGCTAGAGTGTTTCCTGTAGCCTGCCAACAGGAAACAAGAAGCAAGGTAAAGGACACCGAAGTCCAAGGAACCTGCCAGTTCTTTAAACCAAAATCTCTGCCAGGGTGGGGGAAAAAAACTCGAGGTGATGCCATTGAAGCATCCTTTTTAAAACGTCTTCCTATTGTTTTGGTAATCGGCTAGCATCCAAGGTGTTTTTGTCTACTTTAACTACATAATGAACTAAGAGGGCTTCTAAACTAGTCACTAAGGTGACCTTAGAGATTCTAGCTATTCAAACAAGTAAGGCGTATTTAAACTTTTGCCGTAAATGTAAAATAGGGTCTTTTTTAAAGCAGGGATTTGAGTAACAATTTACAGTCTGCCTTTCGTTATTTCTAACTAGTCCTTAGACGACCTCAAAGGTGTTTGCTATTCAAACAAGGAAGGCGCACTTTGACTTTTGTCAAAATATATCGCTTCTCTAACAAAAAGGCGGTCTTTTTAAAAATCATCCAAGTATATAGAATTAGTGTTAAGCAATTGTGAACTGAAATGAATGAATGAAAAATTCTTTTATTGAGGGCTACAGCCCATAGTTTACATATCGGGGGTAGCCGTACAGTTGAGACTGAGTCTCTTCTACCGGGATTTTTCCCCCTTAGACAATATTTGAAACCTTACAACTAACTAAAGGCAATTTGTTAATAATAATAATAATAATAATATTATTATTATTAATAATGGTGGATATTCTATAAGTTATAATTGATACTATCGACTAATAAAGTTAAAACTAATTACATTAAACATAATAATAGGGATTATAATGAAACTATAATAATATTAAGGTCACAATAATAGAATAATAATAATAATAATAATAATAAATATAATGATAATAATAACAATAACAATAAATAATAATGAACTAAAACAAAGGATCTTTTTAAAAAAGCAGCGATATATATATATATATATATATATTAATATATAATTAATGCTAAACAATATATAATTAGTTCTAAACAACAACAATTTGTCACTTAGTGTTACCATCTACGAATCAGTGTTACCACCTATTATGATGATTATTCATCTTATCACAACCTTGATAAGAGGTTAAGTAACTAATTAAAATATCTATTGGGGTATATATAATATATTTAAATTGAAGTTATTAATGCATATATATATATATATATATATATATATATATATATATATATATAATAAATTCAAAACGAAGGAAACACACAGAAAGACACAGACATAACTCACATCGATATTTCGACTATCGTCGTCATTAGGAGGTGTGAAGAGCGAAGAGTCCCGCAGGAAGGCAGGGCAGTGACTGAACTCGGTGACCGCAGCCATATATATATATATATATATATATATATCAGGATATTACTCTGCAAGCACTATAGCTTTATTTGGAACTCATAATTTGTTTTATTAGTTATTTGGTTTAATTTAATCATTTTAGGTAAAACAATTATAGAAGTCCAACATGCAAACAGAACGCGTTCAAAACACGCTAGCTTATTTATCAAAACACGGTGCGGCCAACGTGGCCAATTTTAGTAATAGGAGTCCTTAATTTGGCCTAACTCAGGTTTATTTAGAGAAGGGATCTTTAATCCCTTATCCCTTATCTGTCCTTAGTTAGGGATATCATCCCTTAGGGATGTCAGGTCTTAGAGTAACTGATATCGAACAAGCTCGCGACCGACGGGTTAACGTCCTCTCTGAGGGACGACGTGCGTAAATTTATTCACTTCCTGTTTGAATAAATCGAGGACCAAAGTGGATATTGAACGCCGGACCTACTGGGCTAGTTCCGAGGCGGAACTAAACGATACTATTATTTTTTCACTCAGGTTACCAGTTACCATTCAGTGTTACCAACTACCAATCAGTGTCACCAATTACCATTCAGTGTTACCAACTATTAATCAGTGGTACCAATTACCATTCAGTGTTACCAACAACTAATCAGTGTTACCAGTTACCATTCAGTGTTACCAACTACTCATCAGTGTTACCATACAGTGTTACCAACTACTGATCAGTGGTACCAATTACCATTCAGTGTTACCAATAACCATTCAGTGTTAACAATTACCATTCAGTGTTATTATCTACTATTCAGTGTTACCAACTACTGATCAGTGGTACCAATTACCATTCAGTGTTATCAATAACCATTCAGTGTTAACAATTACCATTCAGTGTTACCAACTACTAATCAGTGTTACCAATTGCCATTCAGGTTACCAACTACGAATCAGTGTTACCAACTACTAATCAGTTTTACCAATTACCATTCAGTGTTACCATACAGTGTTACCAATAACCATTGGAGTTAACAATTACCATTCAGTGTTACCAACTACCAATCAGTGTTACCAGTTACCATTCAGTGTTACCATACAGTATTACCAACTACTGATCAGTGGTACCAATTACCATTCAGTGTTACCAATAACCATTCAGTGTTAACAATTACCATTCAGTGTTATTATCTACTATTCAGTGTTACCAACTACTGATCAGTGGTACCAATTACCATTCAGTGTTACCAATAACCATTCAGTGTTAACAATTACCATTCAGTGTTATTATCTACTATTCAGTGTTACCAACTACTGATCAGTGGTACCAATTACCATTCAGTGCTATCAATAACTATTCAGTGTTACCAACTACTAATCAGTGTTACCAATTGCCATTCAGGTTACCAACTACGAATCAGTGTTACCAACTACTAATCAGTTTTACCAATTACCATTCAGTGTTACCATACAGTGTTACCAATAACCATTGGAGTTAACAATTACCATTCAGTGTTACCAACTACCAATCAGTGTTACCAATTACCATTCAGTGTTACCAACAACTAATCAGTGTTACCAGTTACCATTCAGTGTTACCAACTACTAATCAGTGTTACCAATTACCATTCAGTGTTACCATCTACCAATCAGTGTTAACCATTTTTATTTCTATTTTTTTCAATTTTTTTCATGATATTTCATTGAGTGTATGATGTTAAGTGTTTCTTATATATTGGCTATTATTGTAACTGTCAAAGTACACTAAGTAGATATACATATTTTTTTGTTTAATATTTATTTTTATACAGAAATTTAAATTTATTCTATTACAGTCATGTCATCTTCTGGAACCTCGTCATAAATTATTAAAAATTTTGAATTTCGTTCTAATTTTCCTCCAATTCTATTTCCTGTAGAATCATTGGTCTAAATCTCGCATGTCTTGCAATATAGCTGTGGTTAAATTAATACTTCTTGTCTAAGTAGCATCATTGAAACGAACTTTAAAGGTATCAAGGAATTTCTTGGAATATTTTTTTCCAAAAAATTCTCTGAAATAGTACGATAGCTAGAGATTACCTGCTAAATTCAACAGCAATTTTTTAATTACATTTTTCAAATTATCTTAACTAGGGCCAACTTTCAGGGGGGGAGGGCTTATAGTCCAAAACGTCCCGAAAATCACCCTCGCTAGGACTTATTTTCAGAAAAAAGACGGTAACATTGCTTGCATTGTCAGTGGTGAGCGTGATTGCAGCTGAGATGTGTTGACTAGACTACTATTGTGTCATAACACGACAGATACACAGTTGTACCTTCGTTCTCAGCTTTGATTCGTTCCAGAATTTTAGTTGACAACCGATTTGGACAAAAACCAAAACTAATTTTCTCAAAAGAAATACATAATGGTAAAATGAGATAATCCTTTCAGATTTGCCCTATAAACCTTGATTCGCTCGCAGTCGGTTTTTTGACGATTGTTCCAGTTCTAAAATTATGTTCGAATGCAGGTGGCATATTTCCTCGACATCTCTGTTAAAGTTCTAAAATTATGTTCGAATGCAGGTGGCATATTTCCTCGACATCTCTGTTAAAGTTCTAAAATTATGTTCAAATGCAGGTGGCATATTTCCTCGACATCTCTGTTAAAGTTCTAAAATTATGTTCCAATGCAGGTGGCATATTTCCTCGACATCTCTGTTAAAGTTCTAAAATTATGTTCCAATGCAGGTGGCATATTTCCTCGACATCTCTGTTAAAGTTCTAAAATTATGTTCGAATGCAGGTGGCATATTTCCTCGACATCTCTGTTAAAGTTCTAAAATTATGTTCGAATGCAGGTGGCATATTTCCTCGACATCTCTGTTAAAGTTCTAAAATTATGTTCGAATGCAGGTGGCATATTTCCTCGACATCTCTGTTAAAAAGTTCCGATTTATTCGAGTTTTAAGCCGCTTGAATACAGAGGTAGCTGTTTTGATTCATGCCATCCCGACCTTTAGGTCAATAACATGAGGAATACCAAAGTGCCATTGTATGTTATATAAAGACATACGCAGAAGTCACGACTGCAGTGTTGCCATCATGCAGTCAATGTCAATATGTCAATCGTGCGTTTCTTTACTCTATTTGTTATTCTCTTCGAATTTCAACTTGTGTATGTCCAGTTTATATTGTATATTATTTCTGATTTTATAGTGGATATATATATAAAGATTTCACATGAACACGTGAAATAACAATCAATGATCAAACCACAATAAGAAAATGGGAAAGCAAGACTAAGATCTTTCAACCGTAACAAGCGGTCTTCGTCAGAGTCAAAAACCCAACTCATAAACCACATATAAAATGGGAAAACAAGACTAAGATCTTTCAACCGTAACAAGCGGTCTTCGTCAGAGTCAAAAACCCAACTCATAAACCACATATAAAATGGGAAAACAAGACTAAGATCTTTCAACTGTAACAATCGGTCTTCGTCAGAGTCAGTTGGGTTTTTGACTCTGACGAAGACCGTTTGCTACGGTTGAAAGATTTTAGTCTTATTTCCCTTTTCATACTTTGGTCTGATCATTGATTGTTATTTCACGTGTTTATGTGAAATCTTGTATATATATATATATATATATATATATATATATATATACAGGATTACAAAATCCAAGAAGAGTAACACACAGAGTAAGGAAACACACTTACAGAGTCAAACCCCCGGGCAATCCGTCTTCAGGAGAAAAGAGAAATGGAGACCAAGCACATTGTAGACGCAACAGCAAGTAAACAACTTGTTACTTTTCTCCTGAAGACGGATTGCCCAGGGGTTTGAGTCTGTAAGTGTGTTTCCTTACGCTGTGTGTTACTCTTCTTGGATTTTGAACTCGTATTGTGTCCAGTTTGGATCGTGTTTCGTTTTTTTAAGTGATATATAAATATATATATATCAATGATCAAACCACAATAAGAAAATGGGAATAAGAAAACAAGATCTTAGCCTTGTTTTCCCATTTTCTTATTGTGGTTTGACCATTGATTGTTATTTCACGTGTTTATGTGAAATCTTTATATATATATATATTTATATATTTAGTTAGCTTCAGTTAGCAGTTATACAGTTAGCTTCAGCTATTCAAAGGGACTACTTCTACCCGATGACGACGACTGTCGAAATATCGTTGTGAGTCTTTTGTGTGTGTCTTTATTTGTGTTTTCTCTTTCCTGTGTTAACTATATATATATATATATATAATATACTCAAAATTCGAAAAAACGATTTTAACTGGACACAAATCAGCTCAAGAACTAAGAAAAGCAACATACAGAGAAAGAGACACACAAACTCAAATATTCTCCTGAAGACGGGTTGCCGGGACGATTTCCTGCCGTTGTGTTTCCGGCGTGCTTGGGACGCCCTTTCTATTTTCTCCTGAAGACGGATCACCCGAAAATTTGAGTTTGTAAGTGTGTCTCTTTCTCTGTGTGTTGCTTTTCTTCGTTCTTGAGCTTATATATATATATATGATGAAATTTTTCTAAATTTGAATTAGGAAATATTTGTTGAAAGACTATATGTAGGTGTGGAAACGACAAGAAGGATTATCGAAGCACGAGGCTAAGCTAGCTAGATGTGAAGTAATGAGAACGAGCACGCATGACTTCACTATAAGTAACTTCACTGTGACGAAAGGAAGCCAACACTTGGAACGGTTCAGGTCATATGGGCAGGTGGTGGGTGGCTGTTGCTCTTTTTTTTTTAAACTTGACATCACTTTTGTCTTCCTTGTACTGGGTCCCCTCTAACCTAAAATCGTATGCATAAATAAAATCATCGCGCAACACCCTCAAGTCTACTTCACTACTGGACCAAAAAAAATATCTCTGGCATTTACATAACTATGCTAACTGCAAAGTATATTGAATAACAATTCATCCTTATTCTGTCACTTTTACCAAAAACAAACCCAAACCTCAAGTTCTCAGTCTTCCACCACTTTTATCATTTGTTACAATGGCATTACCAACCCTTCAAAGGGAGGAGAGTTTGGCTCATTTATTACTTGGCACCCATTTCAGTTATGACAGGAGTTCTCAGTCTTCCACCTCTCTTATCATTTGTTACAATGTCATTAACAACCCTTCAAAGGGAGGAGAGTTTGGCTCATTTATTACTTGGTACCCATTTCAGTTATGACAGGAGTTCTCAGTCTTCCACCTCTCTTATCATTTGTTACAATGTCATTAACAACCCTTCAAAGGAAGGAGAGTTTGGCTCATTTATTACTTGGCACCCATTTCAGTTATAACAGGAGTTCTCAGTCTAAGGTTATCCCATATATCTCTCTCGCGATTTGTCTCAATGTCAATCTCCTCAAAGGAAGGAGAGTTTTGGCTCATTTATTACTTGGCACCCATTTCAGTTATAACAGGAATTCTCAGTCTAAGGTTATCCCATATATCTCTCTCGCGATTTGTCTCAATGTCAATCTCCTCAAAGGAAGGAGAGTTTGGCTCATTTATTACTTGGCACCCATTTCAGTTATAACAGGAGTTCCTAGTCTAAGCTTATTCCATATATCTCTCTCGCGATTTGTCTCAATGTCAATCTCCGCAAAGGAGAGTTTGGCTCTTTTATTACTTGGGACCCATTTCAGTTATGTGACATATAACTGACACATAAATATTATGTGACATATAACTGACCTACCAGTGAGAAATACGCTGAGTCATTGGCAAGCGACCTTGCCTTTTATCTGTACCCCACTTACTTGTATTTATTAATACCTTGTCTTTAACGTTTATTAGCATCATTTACATCCATAGCTAAATTAATTCATAAATAAATAAGCGTGGAATGGTTTCTATATTCTAATAGTGTGTACGGAAACACATAGTGAATTCAATATCCGGAAAAGCAGCCGGCAATCAAGAACAGAACAGAACGCATGCGTGATGCTATCAATCACGATTTAGATGCCAAGAGCACTCTTCAATTCATCACGAGTGACCTTTACGATGTGTTTGCATCACTTATTACCCCCATCGTAAATAAACTTAGATTCTTAACTATTTAATGATGACAAAATCAAGCAAACTGCTAATTGAAAACCGACTTCGAGGAGGTAAAATCGTTTTATATTAAGATTCCAAGGTGTTTGCGTCATAAAGAAATATACGTGGTATGATCAAAAAAATCACACTTTTTGAATTTCGCGGGGTCAGTATACTGTTTTCAATTTTTTTTTTGTTTCATTTGTACACCTGTTATGATCATATGTTGACAGTTTCGACTGTGTAGCATGAGTTGTTTTTATCAGAGAGGCTATGGGAGGTTTTAGATGCGTGTTTGCTTGTTTGGAAATTTTTTTGTTGTTGAAAATAATAGATCAGAGAGTTTAAATTAATTTTTATGTTTATAATGGCATTAAGTGTTCAAAACCTCTTGGAGTATACGGTGAGTCAACTCAAGGAAAAACAATGTTTATAAAAGGCATGAGTCATTCCACAGGTTATTAGTTCTTTTAACAGGAAAAATCGCTGATACGCGATGAGTCTAATGTTTATATCTCTTGCATAAAAACAATACATGCTATACAATAAAAAACTGTGAACGTAAGATCGTGACGAGTATACCAACACAACAACAAACAATTTTGAAATTATTGTGTAGAAAGCGCACGAAATTCAAAAGGTGTCGTTATTTTTTTATCACATCTCAATTAGTCCAAAATCACCTATATTGATCTCTGAAAAAAATTATTGTACACCGACAAACCAAATATAGGAGTACAGACATTTACTTGCTGACATACATACTAACAGACATTAACATACTGACATATATACTTACTGACATACATACTAACAGACAATTACTTACTGACATACATACTAACAGACATTTACTTACTGACGTACACACTTACTGACGTACACACTTACTGACGTACACACTTACTGACGAACACACTTACATATATTTACTTACTGACATACATACTAACAGACATTTACTTACTGACGTACACACACTTACTGACATTTACTTACTGACGTACACACTTACATATATTTACTTACTGACATACATACTAACAGACATTTACTTACTGACGTACACACTTACTGACGAACACACTTACATATATTTACTTACTGACATACATACTAACAGACATTTACTTACTGACATACATACTAACAGACATTTACTTACTGACGTACATACTAACAGACATTTACTTACTGACATACATACTAACAGACAATTACTTACTGACATACATACTAACAGACATTTACTTACTGACGTACACACTTACTGACGAACACACTTACATATATTTACTTACTGACATACATACTTACAGACGTACTGACCCCACAATCATTCAGCAGTACTATGATTCAGCAGTAGTAGGTCTGTGACCTGGCACAGCTGATTACAACGCGCACTACAATGCGTGAAAAGAATCGTTGGTCGTTTGTTGGTAAGGTGTACAGGCTAAATATTATTGATTTTAGATATAAAAAATATGTTAAACAAATATTAACGAGATAGTGATAGCAACTGATTTAGACACCCAGGGCAGACATAATATTTGCCCCCCCCCCCCCCCCCCCATCACAACCACCACGCTAACCGTTGATAAATAATCAGTTAACCTTCAAAATTCCAGAAAGTCCTCAAAATATTTATTTTCATGGAATTACAATCAATGATCCAATTTTAGACTGCTGTTATTAGTCCCAGACTTTCATTTTATTACAGTACTCGTATACATATAAATTTTTTATGTAGCCCTAAAGATTTCTACAAATATATATACTTGTGTACAATGGCAGCAGGTCTTCCCTTAAGCATATGTTGTTAAAATAAGCAGCAGCTTCTGCATTGACCAGTTTTGCTAACCTTCTTTGGAAGCTACCAGAGTCTCACCGGAAAGTGATACGAAAACTAGAGAGTGTCAACAAGAAACTGGTCAATGCAGAAGCTGCTGCTTATTTTAACAAAATATATATACGAAACGTTAGATTAAAAGATGACATACATATTTTTGACTCTGAACCAAACCTTGATAAAGAAAAACAGTATTGAATGAATATATGTGGTCGAGATAAATCGTTATCTAAGAAAACGAAAGATTTTTCATAATAAAAACGTATAATTAAAATAAATCATGGAAAAAAACTGTTCAATGAAATTAACTAGTTACGTAAAGAAATATAATAAACTTTCAACCCTTCCAAAAAAAAACGAACTAGTTTTTAAAAATTTAAAATAAATTTATTTTCAATTTGCAAATAGTATATTTGAAAAATCAGTTTAAAAACAGCATTACACATATAAAATAAAAAAAAAATTACGACCTTAAAGATATCATTTTTGTTTAGACTTCAGATATTTTATTAGTATTTTAATTTTATATTATTATTTTATTTTAATTTTTTTCATTTTTTACTGCCTAAAATGCCGCCCCCTGGCACGTGCCGCCCCCCAAGTCCTTTTTATGCTACTAGGATGAGAATACGACGTAAATTCACTGTAGCAAGTATGAATTAAGACTTTTAAAATTATTATAAAAAGACGTCAAAACGTTTACCAGCTAAAGAGGAATTACTTTGCAAAACGAGAACAGCTGAGTAACGTCTCAAGTGTCAAATTACCGTAATTTTAGTTAAAAAAAAATAATCAGTTTAAAGAGTCGTGAAGAATTGATAACAAGCGTAACAAGAGTGTTTTGAAAGAATTAATCTCACCGAAGATTCTATCCTTATTGAAATAGTTTCAATTACATCTAGAGTAGAGTATAACGTTATTTAGTTGTATAATCTCTCTCAAAAAAAAAAGGAAATCTCTGGAAATGACAGAATTAATAAAAACTTTTTTTTTAACAACTATACTACACTCAGGCAAGTTTTAAATAATGTAGAACCTAAAGTTTTAGCTCGTGTTGAAGATGGGTGACATCCGAAACCGGTCCGACAGCTACGGCAGTAATGTACGAGGTAAGACGGTAGATTATATGTTTAATATTAATAATACTAACCTCTGTGGTAATGATGAAATGCATGAATTTAAATTTTTAGCAGTAAGCAAGCATACTGTACAAGTAAAAGTATTTTCAAATTTTTAATAACATTATTTTTTATGACCTTTCTAGTTATGAAATTTTTTTTTCTAATACAAGTAATAATATATATTCAATTAAATAATGTAATTTATAAATATATCATGTTACTGTAATTAATTTCAGTATTGAGCGTACAAGTAATACTGTACAAGTAAACGTATTATCAAAATTTTAATAACATTAATATAACATAATAACATTATTCTTTATGACCTTTTTAGTCATGTAAACTTTTTTTTTTCTAATAGAGGTAATTATGTATATTCATATAAATAATGTAACTTATAAATCTTTCATGTTACTGTAATGTAGCCTGAAGATGTCTACAAATATGAACGAAATGTTTAGTTAAAAGTGTTTTACTGTTTGACGCTGCAACAAACTTCGATACAGAAAACGAGTGTTGAATACATACGATCCAGATAAGAAAACATTGAATTAATCCAAAAACGAAGTGAAATAAAACAATAAAGTGACTTTTTGAATTTCGCGTACTCTGTACGTAGTAATTTCAATTTTTTTTTTTTTGTTATGTTGGTACATTCGTCGTAAGCATATGTTCACAGTTTTGACTATATAGCAAGTGTTCTGAGGTAAAATGGATAAACCAACAAAAGTCTCCACACAAATGAAGTTTTATTCAATGAGTAAATACCACACAATTACGGATTGCACAACTAATGATAGCAAGTGTTGTTTTTTTGTGAAAGCTAAACGAGGTTAACGTGGTTAGTTGCGTGTTTAGCGTGCTCGGTGATTTTTTGCTGTTTAAAATAACGGAGTACAGAGTTTGTATCAATTTTGGTATAAATAACAGTATTAAGAGCTGAAAACTCTTAAAATATTGACAGTGGGGGCACTTTAGGTCAACTTAATCAAAACAAAAGCAAAAATGTTTATAAATGATATAAGTTATTCCACAGGTAAATATTTTTGAAACAGCAAAAAATCACCGAGCACTCAAACACAAGTCTAACCTTTATGTCTCTCACATAAAAACAACACAAACAACACAGCTAAATAGTCAAAACTGTGAAGAAATGATCGTAAAGAGTGCAACAAAACAATAAAAAAAACATACATTTGGTATATGGTATATATATATATATATATATATATATATATATATATATATATAGTATATGGTATATACTATTTATAAAGACATGTGAAATTATTTATATTACGATTGTATAAAATTAGAATCTGAGGTTCCCTAGAAAGTTAGTGAAGTAAAAAGGGTTCCGCGTCGAAAAAAGTTTGAAAAACTTTGATATAGCCTATTGACTCCAATGTCAATTATCTTGGACATGACCACAACTGACCTTGGTTGACCATGACATGAATGATTATAATTAACTATCAATTAACTCTAATGATCAATTTTTGTTGACATAACCATAATTGAACTTGGGACTTCAAGTGTCCATTGACATAAAATGACTATAATACTTAACTGACTTCAATATTTAATTTTCGTTAACATTCGATAGAACTCTAATCGTTGTCATTTGTTGATGTTATTTTACTCTTGTGTTATCACATATTCATGAAATATTTGCTGTTAGACCACACCTAATGCAATATTTCAAACTAATTAAATCATCAGAGAAATGGCTTAAAATTACTAACCGATTAATCATCAAAAAAAAAAATTACTCATCATTAGAAAGTAATTTTTCTTCATTTTTCAAAATGACCTAAAAATCGGTTTATTTTTTTACAAAAAAAAAAAAAGATTATTTGTCAAACTTGTATTAGAGTTTGCCAAAAAGGTTTATTTAAAAAAAATTGTTGATCTCAGATATTAACACACAGACATACATCACCAGAGAAATAGTATAAATCACCATCATAGGACACAACAACATGAAAATAATTTGACAGTTTTTTGTGGTAAGTGATTTCTGTATTGTAGTATTTGTTTTTTAAATGATTTGGTTTAATATTACTAATTAATATATCAGATAAAACCCCTGACTCATGCCAATTAGATGAATTTAAAAAAAAGAATCATTTTCAGTAATTACCGATAATTAACTTAACAGCTTTTAAATAAATCTCTATAATGAAGTGTGACAACATTATTAACATAAAACTGTTTGGTCGCAGTGTTGCCATCTACATCTAGATATCAAACACTAATTTTATTGTTTACAGATTGTAAACAGATTTTACAGATTTCATTGAAAGATTTTAAATAACAGATCAGGCTTGGTTAAACTATTGAGTGTTATATGAGTGTTATGATTATGATTGTGATTATGATTATTGTTATGATTATGATTGTGATTATGAGTGTTATGATTATGATTGTGATTGTGATTATGATTGTGATTATGATTTTTTTTAAAATGATTATATGATTGTAACAAATACAATAACGTATTATTATAATATTATTTATTAAGTACAACTGAATGGAATATAATAACACTTTTCTTAATCTGACTTGACTGGCTTGATGAAGATTTCGAGGTACCTTGTTTACCAATAGTTATTTCAAAACATCTATTCTCGTGACATTTACGGTCCATTACACACTCTAGACAAAACCGTATTTCACAACGTCTTCTCTTTTTCTTTTTTTTTTTGTTCCTTTAATAAAAGCACCAACAATCACTATATATTTAACGATTTTATTCCAAATTACCGTTTTTTTATTGCACCATTGTTTTACTAAGCTTGTTGGAATCATTTTAAGACTAACTTGAAACAGTTATCACTGTATTTTATTTTTTTTTTTTCTAAGTTGAAAAGAAAAAGAGAAAATGGTCAAAGTGAGAGGGCAATGATAGTGATTTTGCTATAATGGCGGCTTTTTTTATAGTATAAAGAGGTGTTTGCTAACAAGGGTCACTTTTCTTGAAATGGCAGAAAAAATGCCCACAAGGTTACCACTTTCTTAGCGTTGTTTGCAAACTCAAACGACTCAAGTTCTCGGAGCAGCGTTTCATAAAAAAAAAATAATAAATCGCTAATTTTTTGTTTCATTTTTGGTCAAATTTTCATGATTTTTTAATGAGCCGTTTAACGTAAAAAAAACGAACATTTTCTGAAAACAGAAATCGTACTTTAACGCCCCGTTGGCGAATATAAATTTAAAAAGACTTATCTCAACTCATTCTCCACATAATGTTCTATAAAAAGATTTCACATAAACACAGTTGGGTTTTTGACTCTGACGAAGACCGCTTGTTACGGTTGAATGATCTTAGTCTTGATTTCCCTTTTCTTATTGTGGTTTGATCAATAATGTTCTATTTTTAGGTATAGTTTCATTTTGATCTATCAAACAGTATGGCTTCTATTGGTTTCACAAGCTTTGAGATTGAATTATAAATCACAATTTTTATATTTTATTGACAAAAAAATATTTCCCGTTGTTTCAAAATTCTCGATATATTTTTCGTTTATTCCGTTTGTAAAAAAAGATAATATCAAAATTTTAAAACTCTAAAATTAGCAGTTTAGGGAAAAAAAAATGATTCCTAAAAACAGGTTTTGGGGAAAAAATTACTTTCCCGTCATACATAATTCTTCCCAAACAATAGGGATCATATACACCATGAGGCCCATTTTCGTGTAAAATATCAACTTGATCTATCAAAGATTCTGGACCGTAGCGTGGTAACAAGCAATGCTAACATACTCACCCACCCACCCACGCACCTACACACCCACACACAGACATCATCGCAAAAACATCATAAAACGAATTTTGGAACCTGAAAACATATAATTCCGTCAAAATTTCGAGATCGAATTTTTTCATGATAACTATACTTTACTTATAGTAAAGTATAAAAAAATATTGTATAGTTTTTTTTTACCTCAGAACGTATTCCATGAATCAATAGTAAGAGTGACAATTTGTACGAGCAAGTCTATTTACGAGCAGCCATTCATAAGAGTTTTTACGAGTAAAAATTCGAAATACGAGCGATCGTCTTCCCCAAGCCTAGATTGTCTCCATTTTAACTTTCGTAGATTTATAAAACATCGTTATTTCAATGCATGCATTTTTATTATTCATACAGCATAAACATTATTGTTTATTTTTTCTAATTGAACTTTTTCTGTTTTAGAAATAAACTTAAAAACAGGTATTTTGGGGATGGAACGGATTATTTATTTTCATATGAATTTCAATACAAAAAATTACTTCGTAATACGAGTAAATCGCAATACGAGCTCTGTCTGGGAACGAATTATACTGATATACGAGTAAATCGGAATACGAGAGCGGTTTGAACGAATTAAACTGATATACGAGTAAATAGTAATACGAGCTCTGTCTGGGAACGAATTATACTGAAATTATACTGAAATCGCAATACGAGCGCGGTTTGAACGAATTAAACTGATATACGAGTAAATCGGAATACGAGAGCGGTTTGAACGAATTAAACTGATATACGAGTAAATAGTAATACGAGCTCTGTCTGGGAACGAATTATACTGATATACGAGTAAATCGCAATACGAGCGCGGTTTGAACATATTAAACTGATATACGAGTAAATCGCAATACGAGTTCGGTTTGGGAATGAATTAAACTGATATACGAGTTAATCGTAATACGAGCTCGGTCTGGGAACGAATTAAACTGATATACGAGTAAATCGCAATACGAGCTCTGTCTGGGAACGAATTATGCTGATATACGAGTAAATCGCAATACGAGCGCGGTTTGAACATATTAAACTGATATACGAGTAAATCGCAATACGAGTTCGGTTTGGGAATGAATTAAACTGATATACGAGTTAATCGTAATACGAGCTCGGTCTGGGAACGAATTAAACTGATATACGAGTAAATCGCAATACGAGCTCTGTCTGGGAACGAATTATGCTGATATACGAGTAAATCGGAATACGAGAGCGGTTTGAACGAATTAAACTGATATACGAGTAAATAGTAATACGAGCTCTATCTGGGAACGAATTATACTGATATACGAGTAAATCGCAATACGAGCGCGGTTTGAACATATTAAACTGATATACGAGTAAATCGTAATACGATCTCGGTCTGAGAACGAATTAAACTGACATACGAGTAAATCACAATGCAAGCTCAGTCTGGGAACGAATTAAACACGAACTGCGAAGTTTTACTGTACGAGTATGTCTATTTTAAAACAGTGTTATTCTACTATAATTAGTTTGAGATATATCAATCAATATAAAATTACTGTAGAAATAAATAGTTTAGAACCGTTGATACAGGAAGACCTTTCCTACTGAGACTATTTCTTCTATGTTTTTCATTCGTATAGTGCTCAAGCATAATCAAACTGCGCGTTTTTCATATCTCCTACATTCTCATTTCTCTGTTTCACCAGTCATTTCTTTTGAGAACTGTTTCATCTACGTTTTACGTACGTATAATCTTGACACATATCTCTAAATCTGCGTCTTTTATATCGTCTATATTTTCATTTCTTTTGTGTTTTTTATAAGTTATTCGGTTGAGATATTAATATTAATAATGTTGAGTCTCTTAACTTATCACTTCTCTAAAGCCTAAAGACGTGAAAGGCAAAAGATGTAAGATATAGAAGACGGTATTATAGAAGAATTATTATGTGTTCCTCATAGATTTGTATCCATACTGATTGACTGCGTAACAAGTTTACAAGGCGGTGTATTGCGTCATGGAAGTGAAGAGTGCTCTGCAAGTGAAAGGGAAAGTGCTACTCATCGACTGGTAAAAGTCAAAGTCCACGGAACTAACGTGCATCTGCCAATCCCCTCCTATCTGACAGAAGTCAGTGTACACGGAACTTATATGTTTCTACGAACTCTAATCCCAACTCCAAATGTCACCGTAACCCCATACCCAAGCATACAACACCCTACACGACCTACTACAACAACCACAAACCCGACACCAACACCAAACCGAACCCCAACCTGTTTTGATCGATGCGCCAGAGCTTTCCCGCCATTTACATCATTAGATCAAATCAGGCTGACGATTTAACGTGTTGCCCTTTTTGTCACCTCCAAATTTAGCCACCCAAACTTGGGGTGTCCGAGGTGGACCTCGCGGAGGCGGACACCACGATTCTACGTCGCACATTAGACCAATATAAACTATTCGAGCAATTATACCAGGGGGGCGAAAAAGCAATAAAACGACAGTTATACCCCCGGTATTAAGGTGGCTCATTTACCTAACTACCAAATTCTTCACTACCATGTTACGCCAGACCTGAGGTTGTAAACGTTCTCTTTTTTCTTCCCACATCGTAGATGTACTGGAGATATGACTTTGCATATTGTCCTTTAAACGATATCTCGTATAGCTCGCTTACCTCTTTGCCAGTTATCATCTCAACCTATATCAACCCCAATCACAAACCTATCCCCAACCATGACAACAACGACAATAACATAACTAGCCCTACAACACCCTACTCAACCCATCTTAACAACTACAACCTCAATCTAGAGCGAGTGCAACCCAGTGGTAGCAGCTAGCTCTCCTTCGGACTGGTAGATCAGGGGTTCGAAACCCACTCTGGTCCTCGATTTGTTCAAGTGGGAGGTGAATAAATCTGAGCATGTCGTCTTTAGAAGAATATATAAAGCCGTCCATTTGTCTCTAAGATATCAAGTTCTTGTTAAAGATTTACTACTCTAAAAACACTTGAGTTAGGCAAAATTTATGACCCGAAGAGTAGAATATTGATTGTATGATATGATAATGTTCGGCCTATGTGTGTTATTTCTTAGGACTGCATTGCAAACTAACCTAGTCTATTATATAGAGACCAGAGTAGTCCAGTGGCTTGCCTGCTCGCCTCTGGACTAGTAGATCTGTGGTTCAATACCCATTCTGGCTCTCGATTTATTAACGTGGAAGGTGAGTAAATATCAATATAACCTAGTCTATTATATAGAGACCAGGGTAGCCCAGTGGCTTGCCTGCTCGCCTCTGGACTAGTAGATCTGTGGTTCAATACCCATTCTGGCTCTCGATTTATTAACGTGGAAAGTGAGTAAATCTCAATATAACCTAGTCTATTTTATAGAGACCAGGGTATCCCAGTGGCTTGCCTGCTCGCCTCTGAACTAGTAGATCTGTGGTTCAATACCCATTCTGGCTCTCGATTTATTAACGTCGAAGGTGAGTAAATCTCAATACGTTGTCCTTCAGGGATGACCTTAATCCTGTACGATGTCAGGTACTCGTTAAAGATCCCCTACTCTCAAATACACTTGAGAGGTCAATGTTCGGTCTATATGTATTGCCTTCTAAGACTGCCACTAAGCTAACCTTGTCTATTAATATAAGGTCAAAGCTTTTAACATTGCCTTCTTTAAAATTACTGTTAATTAACACGTAGTTGCAATGTCTAACATGGAATGAATTGCTAACCATAAACTAAAGAACCTAAAAACAACAGAAAACAGCTGACTGTAAACATCTAATGACAAATGCCTATTAATACTCGGATAGTTTTTTTTTGTTGAGTTTTTCATCTATTACATGACATCTATAATAAACAAACAGTTTTTATAGCTTTATTGATTTTTGTCCTTATTAAAATTTCATGAAGTTTTTTTTTTTGTAGATTGCTAATTTTGTGTTCCATTTTTGGTCAAATTTTAATGATTTTTTAATGAGCTGTTTAACATAAAAAATTTTTTTTTCTGAATATAGAAACTCTACTGTAGAGTAGAGTATTCACCTTTGGTGAATGTAATTTTGAAAATAAAAATATTTCTTCTCATCCTAACAACTAAATTATTTTTTCCTTTTATTTTTTTTTTCTATCGGATATTTCATTTTGCCTTGAGGCTTAAGAAAAAACCTTGACCGAGTAAAGGAGAAAAGATTTTCGGCTAAACAATAGAATCGTTGTCAGAATGAGGTGCTGTTGAAAGAAATGGAATACATCCTTCATTAGTATTGTATAGCTGAAGTCATTTCATTCTGAAAGCCACTTTCCGAAAATCAATTCATTCCTTATCATCCAATTAACCTAAACGTTTGAAAAGACAGAAAAGTATTTCGCCACCTAAACACTGTTCCATGATTTTAGTAAAAAGATTTCACATAAACACGTGAAATAACAATCAATGATCAAACCACAATATGAAATAGGAAAACAAGACTAAGATCTTTTAACTGTAACAAGCGGTCTTCGTCAGAGTCAAAAATCCAACTGATAAAAAGATTTCACATAAACACGTGAAATAACAATCAATGACCAAACCACAATATGAAATGGGAAAACAAGACTAAGATCTTTTAACTTTAACAAGCGGTCTTCGTCAGAGTCAAAAACCCAACTGATAAAAAGATTTCACATAAACACGTGAAATAAATAACAATCAATGATCAAACCACAATATGAAATGGGAAAACAAGACTAAGATCTTTTAACTGTAACAAGCGGTCTTCGTCAGAGTCAAAAACCCAACTGATAAAAAGATATCACATAAACACGAGAAATAAATAACAATCAATGATCAAACCACAATATGAAATGGGAAAACAAGACTAAGATCTTTCAAGCGTAACAAGTGGTCTTCGTCAGAGTCAAAAACCCAACTGAGTCATGATGACTTTGATAACTGTCAACTAAAAAGGATGACTTTCAATAATATGATATAACCAATATGTCACGCTTCTACCTAGGCATGATGACTTTGATAACTGTCAACTAAAAAGGATGACTTTCAATAATATGATAGAACCAATATGTCACGCTTCTACCTAGGCATGATGGCTTTGATAACTGTCAACTAAAAAGGATGACTTTCAATAATATGATAGAACCAATATGTCACGCTTCTATCTAGGCATGATGACTTTGATAACTGTCAACTAAAAAGGATGACTTTCAATAATATGATAGAACCAATATGTCACGCTTCTATCTAGGCATGATGACTTTGATAACTGTCAACTAAAAAGGATGACTTTCAATAATATGATAGAACCAATATGTCACGCTTCTACCTAGGCATGATGGCTTTGATAACTGTCAACTAAAAAGGATGACTTTCAATAATATGATAGAACCAATATGTCACGCTTCTATCTAGGCATGATGACTTTGATAACTGTCAACTAAAAAGGATGACTTTCAATAATATGATAGAACCAATATGTCACGCTTCTATCTAGGCATGATGACTTTGATAACTGTCAACTAAAAAGGATGACTTTCAATAATATGATAGAACCAATATGTCACGCTTCTACCTAGGCATGATGACTTTGATAACTGTCAACTAAAAAGGATGACTTTGAATAATATTATATAATCAATTAGTCACGCTTCTACCTAGGCATGATGACTTTGATAACTGTCAACTAAAAAGGATGACTTTCAATAATATGATAGAACCAATATGTCACGCTTCTACCTAGGCATGATGACTTTGATAACTGTCAACTAAAAAGGATGACTTTGAATAATATTATATAATCAATTAGTCACGCTTCTACCTAGGCATGATGACTTTGATAAGTGTCAACTAAAAAGCATGACTTTCAATAATATGATAGAACCAATTAGTGACGGCTAATTATAAGTGCTTAGTCAACACATAAAGGGAGGAAGCAATTATAATGATTATCCAATTATCTACAGTTATAAGCAACATATTATTTATAATAAGGAGATGATGGTAGGGAAGAAGATGGAATTGTCAAGTTAACGAGTATATTAGAATTGATAACAAAGAAGAATGAGATTGATTGCAACACAAAGACTATAGAATCTATAAAAGAACACCAAGGAACACAGACATAGTGATGGTCTTGGCACAAGGCGGGAGGGACCTTGAGAGAGGCGTGGCACCTGACGCAAGACCTTCAAGAGCCGCACCCACTCAGGTCGCCCTAGCAGCCGGTCTGCCTGCTCTCCCGACCTTATTCTCCCTCTATTCCTCAAAAAAAACCAAAAAAAAAAAAAAAAAAAATCGTTATCTGCCTTATAATACAGCAAATATTTAGGCTTGCAAATATAATAGAGTTTCTATATACATAAATATTTATATTAACTAGAATTTTAAAAGGACACACAGAAAAGAAATCACTGAACTCACTACTATATTTCGATGTCCTCGTCGTCACGAATAGATGTGAATCACTCCAAAGGCTGATAAGGACTTTAGCTATCTGTCTGTAAAATATCTTATATATAAAATAAATTCAAAACGAAGGAAACACACAGAAAGACACAGACATAACTCACATCGATATTTCGACCATCGTCGTCATTAGGAGGTGCGAAGAGCGAAGAGTCCCGCAGGAAGACAGGGCGGTACCCCTGTCAGTACCGCCCTGTCTTCCTGCGGGACTCTTCGCTCTTCGCTCTTCGCACCTCCTGATGACGACGATTGTCGAAATATCGATGTGAGTCATGTCTGTGTCTTTCTGTGTGTTTCCTTCGTTTTGAATTTATTTTATTTAAAAAAGTCCACTGAACCGTTTCTTTTAATTGTGGTATATATATATATAGTTCAATATAGACAAAGAAACATAGAGAAATCAAAAGAACACACTTACAGTCTCTAATTTTCGATTTGAGCCGTCTTCAGGAGAGATAAGAGAGGGAAACCATGCGCACTGGTTCAGAGACGGTTGGAGACTGTAAGTGTAATCTTTTGATTTCTCTATGTTTCTTTGTCTATATTGAACTATTTTTGTCCGTTTAGAAAGAAAAAATGACTAAGATCTTTCAACTGTAACAAGTGGTATTCGTTAGAGTCAAAACCCAACTGAGTTAGTCTTTTTTCCCATTTCATATTCTGGTTTGATCATTGATATATATATATATATATATATATATATAACTTTAAATTACACAAAGCACGACACAGAAAAGAGAATACAAAGAAAACTTACAGAATTCAATATTTCGAACTGTTGTTCGTCATCAGGAGAGTAGACTAGTAGAGAGGACGAAGTGAGAGAAATCTCCCCACGTCGAAGAACGGAGCGCGAATAGTATATATATATATATATATATATATTTCCCCCTCTATAGTTTCAGTTTTTAACCAGTTGCCCCGCATTTCCTTTAGAAGAGCCCCCAATCTCTCAAATATTTTTTCCCACCGGGCCGGCAAACTTATTCAGAATCCCCAAAGCAGCGGTGGCCTACAACGTTGTGGACGTCGGAGATGTCTTACCTGTCCCATTGTTGATTCTGGGTCTTCATTTGAGTCTCTAACTAATCTTAATTCTTACCCTATTCACAGTCCTTCCTCCTGTATCTCCACTGACTGCGTTTACCTCTTGAAATGCACCCAATGTGATGCTTTTTACGTTGGTTTAGCATCTACGATGCTGAACCTTCGGATGAATAATCACAGGCTTTCGGTTGGTAAACGCAGCAGTCTCCCTGTCGCCACTCACGCTAATTCCCACCATCTCAGTTTCAATGATTGTTTCACAGTCCAAGTTCTTAAACAAGTCCCCAGTGATAACAGACAAGTTACTTTAAAAGCTTCTGAGGAAGCCCACATTTGGCTCCTGGGGGCACGCTCGAAACCTGGCTTGAATTTAAATCGTTAGTTTTTTATTTATTTATTTATTTTTTTTATTTATTTATTTATTTTTTTTTAATTTTTTTTTTATTTTTAATTGTTCTATATATTTTCTTTATTTTTTCTTTTCTTAACCTTTTTCTACCTTTCAAAAACATTTTTTTTTTTATTTTTGCTCTCGACTTCCTAGTTCCTTTTTTATTTGTCTCCTTTGCGGCAGCACTGCTTTAGCCCTCACCCAGTGAGTTCTTCAGTTGACTGTCGTCCCTCCGTCAATTCACTTCTTCTCCTGAGGACGACCGCCATTATGGTCGAAATATTGAAAAGTGAGTCTTTGTTGTGTTTCTGTTTATGTGTCACTGCTTATTTTAATTGTTATTTGTCCTGCCGGACCGTTTTTCGTTTATCATGGTATATATATATATATATATAAAGCTTTCACATAAACACGTGAAATAACAATCAATGATCAAATCACAATAAGAAATGGGAAAACAAGACTAAGATCTTTCAACCGTAACAAGCGGTCATCGTCAGAGTCAAAAACCCAACTGAACACTAGATGCAGAAAACATCTGGTGAGGAGTTGAGAAGAGTGGGAGGGAAGAGTGGTATTTTAAAAGGGTGAAAGCACAGGAAAGGACTAATGTCCAGAAAGGGATGTTTGGGGAAACAAAGGAGTACAGTAAGAAAAAGTAAAAAACTATCCTCTAGCTGTCAACCCTCTTTGAAGAGGCTATTGCCCTCGTGACGAAAGTATCAAGTTTGAAGAGACCGTTACTAATGTTTATAATATTAGATCTATTAAATTTAATTAGAGACGATTCAATAATATTTCTTCACAACATTGATTTTTCATAGGTAATAAATTTAGCTCCTGTCCAATCAATATGATGATTTTCATTTTTTATATGCAAGAATAAGGCACTACTTTTTTCCTGTCTACTTACATTATATTGGTGTTGTTTTACACGTGTCTTTAATGATTTACCAGTTTGACCAATATAAATTTTATGGCAATTTTTGCACGGAATTTTATAAATACCAGCGGACTCTAATTCGCTGGGAGTGTTTTTTATTAACATATTACCCACGTTATTACGATTAGAAAACACTATATTAAAATCAAGTTGTTTGGCTAATCTTGGAAGGGGGTCCAATGATTCGTGGTATGGCAAAACTATAGAATTTGATAATAAAAGGGGCTCTGTTGAAGTATTAGAGAAAGTTTTTTTAGCACCCTTCAAAGCTAAATCAATATAAGAAGAGGGGTATTTTAATGAAAGGGTAATTGACCTAATGTTATTAATCTCTTCATTAAGGAATTCGTGGGAGCAAACTCTTAAGGCTCTCAAAAACATATTTCTAAAAACAGAAATTTTAACAATTTTTGGATGGGAAGAATAAAAGTGAACGTATGCAAGTACATTCATAGGTTTTCTATATACACTAAAGCGTAACTCATTAGGTAACCTATGGATCAGGACATCTAAGAAGGGCAAATTACCACTTATTTCTTCTTCCATTGTGAATTTGATTGTCGGCACTAATGAATTCAATTTTGTCAGGAAATCAACTTTATTTAAAGAATTGGGACAAATGCAAAGAATATCGTCAACATATCTATACCATTTAACATTTTTGGGCAATATTGAGCTTAACATTTTACTCTCAAAAAACTCCATATATAAATTACTTAGGAGGGGGGATAAACAATTACCCATAGCAAGACCAAATTTTTGTATATAATAATTATTTTCAAATTGAAAATGACAATCTACCACACATAACTTAATTAACTCTATTATAGTGGTAGATGGAAGGGGAAGGGAATAATTAATTAATTCCTCCTTGAGGAAGCTCAACAGATCAGTTACAGGTACATTCGTAAAAAGAGATTTCACATCGAAACTGATTAATCTATAATTTTTGTTCATGTTGACGCTTTTTAATTTTTTAATTAAATCCACATTGTTTTTTATATGGCTGCCTGAAATTTTTCCAATTAAGGGGCTTAAAATACTTACTAACCATTTGGACAAGCCATATGATACCGAACCAACCGAACTCACAATTAAACGTATTGGGTAATTGGGTAATTACCTCACTTAGTAGTGAGAGAGAAAGGGTAGTTGGGGGAGAGTGTGAGTGAGAGAGATAAGACTGGGGGAGAGTCAGAGAGAGAGAAAGAGAGGGTAAGATAGAGAATAAGACAGGGTGAGAGTGTGAGAGTAGGTTAGGTTAGGTTAGGTTAGGTTGCAGTGGCAGTCCCACAAGGGAACACACGTAGGCCGAGCATTGGCCCTTTGTGATACCACACAATAAAGATTGATTCTACAGTGGGAGTCCTAAATTTTGCCTAACTCAATGTATTTAGAGTAGGGGATCTTTAACGAGTACCTGACATCGTACAGCCTTGGGACCGACGGTTTAACGTCCTTCTCCGAGGGACGACGCGCTCAGATTTATTCACCTCCCGCGTGAATAAATCGATGATCGAACCGCGGTCCTATCAGTTCAGAGGCGAGCACGTAACCACTGAGCTAGCCTGGCCCCTGATTGAGAGAGTAAGAAAGAGAAAGAAAGTGTGAGTGAGAGAGTTAAAGCTGGGTGAGAGTGAGAGAGAGAGAAAGGGAAGGTAAGATAGATAGTTCGTGGTATGCTAGTGGTATCAGTGCTCCATGTAGTTGATATTTGTATATGCTACTTGTGGCACCTCCTTCTCTGTGTATCTAGAGCACTGCTAAGCCCTGTTCCACACACACACACACACACACACACACACCCCTCTCATTCTAATTACATATTCATTCAGTAAATGTTAAAAGTTCACATTTACTTTCCATTAAGCTTAAAAGTAAATCACTTAAAATCAATTAGGTATAGACTTTTGTTGTATAATTTGAATATTTGTGGCGGAGTTAAATATATACGAGGCTTTGAATAAGAAAACAATTTGACCTCCTTAATCGAATAAATAAGAAAAGCATAAGAGAAAGTACTGAGTAACGAAACGATTCTGAAATGTGACCATGGTGAGATCATTAAACTATGAACATTATTAGTTATACAAAATATGAAGCAACCATTTCGATAACTTGTAACCCACAGATCTAACTGGAGCGAACGATAGGTCTAACCGGGTTACCATGTTCATGTGTTTGTCTTTATGTTGATAAGTGAGAGAGTGACATTTAGTAAAGCATACAAGAGGAAAGGTAAAATACCTGGTGCACTGCTTGGGCCGAAGCTGCGAAGAGAATGACCAAAGGCGCCAACATAGTCATTAATGAGATTCCTGGAACAACAAAAAAAAAAAAAATGTTTTCACATCAGATAGTGTTTGCTTTCGTATTAGGGGAGTTTAATCAATGCTAGGGGATAGGCTTTGAATGAGGTGGTGATAAGACTGGGTAAGAGTGAGGGAGTAAGATAGAGAGAGAGAGAAAGAGAAAGAGGACTTGGGGAGAAAGTGAGAGAATTTAGGGTGAAAGAGAGAGGAAGAGAGATAGAGGGGGGGATTTGAATGTGGTGGTGATAAGCCTGGGTTAGAGTGAGGGAATAAGAGAGAGAGAGAGAGAGAGAGAAAGAGGACTTGGGGAGAAAGTGAGAGAATGTAGGGTGAGAGAGAGAGGAAGAGAGATAGAGGGGGGGATTTGAATGAGGTGGTGATAAGACTGGGTTAGAGTGAGGGAATAAGAGAGAGAGAGAGAGAGAGAGAAAGAGGACTTGGGGAGAAAGTGAGAGAATGTAGGGTGAGAGAGAGAGGAAGAGAGATAGAGGGGGGGATTTGAATGAGGTGGTGATAAGACTGGGTTAGAGTGAGGGAATAAGAGAGAGAGAGAGAGAGAGAGAGAAAGAGGACTTGGGGAGAAAGTGAGAGAATTTAGGGGGAGGGAGAGAGAGGAGAGAGGAGGGAGAGAGAGAGGGGGGGTTTGAATGTGGTTATAAGACTGGGTTAGGGTGAGAGAGTAAGTGAGATAGAGAAAGATAGAGAGAGAGAGAGAGAGAGAGAGAGAGAGAGAGAGAGAGAGGACTTGGAGAGAAAGGGAGAGAATTTAGGGGGAGGGAGGGAGAGAGAGAGAGAGAGAGAGAGAGGATGAGAGAGAGGGGGCTGTGAATGAAGTGGTGATAAGACTGGGTTAGAGTGAGAGAGAGAAAGAGGACTTGAGAAAAAAGTGAGAGAATTTAGGGGGAGGGAAAGAGAGGAGAGGAGAGGAGAGGGGAGAGGGAGAGAGAGAGAGGGTTTGAATGAGGTGGTGATAAGACTGGGTTAGGGTGAGTGAGTAAGAGAGAGAGAGAGAGAGAGAAAGAGAAAGAGGACTTGGAGAGAAAGTGAGAGAATTTAGGGGGAGGGAGAGAGAAGAGAGAGAGGAAGAAAGAGAGAGGGAGAGAGATAGAGAGAGAAAGAGGGAGAATTTAGGGGGAGGGAGAGAGAGGAAGGAAGAGAGAGGGAGAGAAAGTGAGAGAATTTAGGGCAGGGAGAGTGAGGGAGGAGAGTGAGAAAGAGTGAAAGTGAGAGAATTTAGTGAGGGGAGAGAGAGGGAGAAGGAGAGAGAGAGAGGGAGAGGGTGATATTGGGAAGAGAGAGAGAGAGGGAGAGGGTGATATGGGGAAGAGAGAGAGAGAAAGGGAGAGGGAGATATAGGGGAAGAGAGAGAGAGATCAACGGGTAAGTTATGCTTATGGTATCAGTGGACCATGTAGTTGATATGTGATCATTTTTTGCATTTTTGGCATTATCTTTAAGGTTACAAATGCAATAAACGAAAAATTTATTCAGATTTCTTAAACATCGAGAAATATTCATTTTCACTAAAATGTATAAATTTTTACTTATAATTCAATCTGAAAGCTTTTGAGAGAGATACAAGCCATACTGTTTAATGAATTAATATGAAACTATACCTAAAAATAAAACATTCTGAGGAGAATGAGTTGAGATATTTTTTCACAATATTACATTCTCCAAAACGGCGTTATTATTATATTTTCTGTTTTCAGAAAAAATTTTTTTTTATGTTTATCGTCTTATTTAAAAAAAAACATGAAAATGTACCAAAAAATTAACAATGGGTGGGTGGGTGGGTGAGGTATATTTATGATAAGTTGGCAACACTGGTGCACTGAAGGTGACAAGCTAATCAAGGAAGATGCACAGTATCATGTGACAAGCTTCTAACGGTATATATGGCGTCTCATATTAATTTATGACACCAGAGTGACCACAGCTTTGTGAAATGTGATGCTCATTATTATTATGATAGGATAGGATTGCGTGTTCATTTGATGAATGTGACCCCCCCCCCCCCCCACCTTCAGCTTTACCATCTTCAAGGGCAATAACTTAATCATTACATACGCCAGTAGAACACTCTAATTGATGTCTTCTACATATTTATTACTTCTTTGCCAGTCATTACTCAACGATTTTTTTTTTGTTTCTACCTTTGTCATTGAAGATATTATATCATATAACTTCATATTAAACAAAGCATGACACAGAAAAAGGGCAATAAAAAGCACACTAATTCTCAAATTCTCAAATAATTTCGAACTGTTGTTCGTCATCAGGAGTAGACTAGAAGAGAGGACAAAGTGAGAAAGATCTGCTTTTTACATTGACTTAGAAATATTTTGGGTGAATCTACTGATCCACTTAAAATTCGAAAAAACGATCCAAACTGGACGCAAATCAGTTCACAAACGAAGAAAAGCAACACACAGAGAAAGAGACACACTTACAAACTCATATATATAATCGAAATATTGAATTCTGTAAGTTTTCTTTGTATTCTCTTTTCTGTGTCGTGCTTTGTGTAATTTAAAGTTATATGTATATAATCCAATTAAAAAAGATAGCACACAGATAGACGCAGGAATAACTAACTTCTATATTTCGACCATAGTCGTCATCAGGAGGCGAAGAGTCCCGCAGGAAGGCAGAGCTGCGACTCTGCTTATAATTTTATTATTATTTTATATGTTATTATTATTATAATTATTATTTATTATATATATATATATATCCAAAACGATCCAAAATATATATATATATATTTTGATATATATATACCATGATAAACGAAAAACGATCCGGCAGGACAAATAACAATTAAAATAAGCAGTGACACATAAACAGAAACACAACAAAGACTCACTTTTCAATATTTCGACCGTAATGGCGGTCGTCCTCAGGAGAAGAAGTGAATTGACGGAGGGACGACAGTCAACTAAAGAACTCACTAGGTGAGGGCTAAAGCAGTGCTGCCGCAAAGGAGACAAATAAATGAAAAAGGACAAAGTTTTTATTTGTCTCCTTTGCGGCAGCACTGCTTTAGCCCTCACCCAGTGAGTTCTTTAGTTGACTGTCGTCCCTCTGTCAATTCACTTCTTCTCCTGAGGACGACCGCCATTACGGTCGAAATATTGAAAAGTGAGTCTTTGTTGTGTTTCTGTTTATGTGTCACTGCTTATTTTAATTATATATATATATATATATACCATGATAAACGAAAAACGGTCCGGCAGGACAAATAACAATTAAAATAAGCAGTGACACATAAACAGAAACACAACAAAGACTCACTTTTCAATATTTCGACCGTAATGGCGGTCGTCCTCAGGAGAAGAAGTGAATTGACGGAGGGACGACAGTCAACTGAAGAACTCACTGGGTGAGGGCTAAAGCAGTGCTGCCGCAAAGGAGACAAATAAAAAAGGAACTAGGACTTCCTAGTTCCTTTTTTATTTGTCTCCTTTGCGGCAGCACTGCTTTAGCCCTCACCCAGTGAGTTCTTCAGTTGACTGTCGTCCCTCCGTCAATTCACTTCTTCTCCTGAGGACGACCACCATTACGGTCGAAATATTGAAAAGTGAGTCTTTGTTGTGTTTCTGTTTATGTGTCACTGCTTATTTTAATTGTATATATATATATATATATATATATATATATATATATATATATTATATATGTATATATATATATATATATATATATGTAATATATATATATATATGTAACTTATGTAACTTAAATAACCATTAGCACACTTTCCAAGGTAAAACTAATTTCCTTTTGTCTGATACTTTTAAATAGATGTGTACTCAACAACTCTGATTATAAAATAACCTTTTGTAAGTATCTGTTGGTCTTAAAAAAAATGTGTGTTAGTTCTCTATGTGAGTTGTAGATTGTTTTGATAAATGTATTATAGTCTTACTCTAATTTTAGCCCTGAAGATGATGTACAAATACATCGAAACGTCGGCCTAGAAAGGAGTTTATTTTCTTTTATTTGACCTAGCCCTCAATAACAAAACATTGAATATATATATATATATATATATAAACACTAATAAATTCTCGACCGTGTGATAGATATACAACTAAAAAAGGATAGATCGGGATGCGGTCAGTTTCTTCCATCTTCCATTTTCAATTTAAACTCTCATTGCCGACGTTTCGATTTTATTTAAAATCTTTTTCCAAAGGCCTACAGAGGAAAACAGGAATTTTAATACGTACATTTTTTTTCAAACACAAACAAAAGAAGTACACTATGAAAAATTAAATACAATCTTGAGTATTAGGATAACAATGACAGAATAACAAAAAAAGAGAAAAAGAAGGAGTCTAACTATAAAAACAAAGTTTTTTACGATGTACTTACACAAGTAGGAATATTGGAAATTGAAGGAACTATTACAATTACATTACTAAACTAGTATTGAAGGTTAAACTATTCAAATGAAAAACCGTTAATAACCGACTCTGTACAGCTGATAAGCAGGTAACTATTGAACAAATTTCACTAAATCTGTTAGGTATTCAAAATACTACAATAAACACTATTGAAATTCGCTATATCGTTTCTATGATTAATACAATTTTGATCTTTTTTAATGAATAGCATTTCAAGGGTTGTTCTTCTATGTTCGTCCTGTTCTCTACTCATAACGGTTGCTCCATCAAAGTCAAATGTATGACCTTCATTTATTGAATGATATGCTAACGCTGTCGCATTAATATTTTTTTGTTCTAACAGAGTATTTATGTTGATATATCCTTTCTTTTAACAATCTACTGGTTTCCCCAAAATACTTCTTATTACATTCTATACATTTTATAGAATAAATAATATTACTTTCTAAATCTTTTGGTATCTTGTCTTTTAAATTAAAAAATAATAATTTTACTTTTTGTTTATTATAATATGCTAAATTGATGTCTGGTAAGTTTCTTTTTAACAGTTTTTTTTTTAACAGTTCACAAAATATTCAAAATCTTACGACCGGTCCGGACGCCAAAAACAGTACCTATGCTGCAGCGAATTAACTGATTGTTACACGGTACAAAGTTTGCAAGGGGCGATTAGTATTAATAAATGACAAGTTGTTATTAAGAGATATAGACAGGTTTTGAAATAAAGGGGAAAGCAGCACAGTATTGAATTTGGCCGAGTGAGTTAGTTAGTGTGTGCAAGTGAGATAGGGTGATGCGAGAAGCATTTGAGGGGGGGGGTGACTTTCCGTTTCGCTTTGGGCCTGCTACACCAGTTCTTCCGCGTCCAGTTCTCTGCTGCCCTTCACCAAACCCAGTTCAACATGCTTAGTCTTGAAGCGCTTTATAGTGGTTAAACAGTGTTGCCACGGCAACCTTTCCAACAAATCTTCTAGCTATATATATATATATATATATATATATATATACTAAATATAAGAAAAGGTCCACAAGGACTATAAAACTTTGAATTACACAAAACACGACACAGAAAAAGAATAAAGAGAACACTTACAGAATTCAATATTTCAAACTGTTGTTCGTCATCAGGAGTAGACTAGAAGAGAGGACTATAAGAAACGGTCCACAAGGACTATAAAACTTTAGTGCTCTCATCTAGTCTACTCCTGATGACGAACAACAGTTCGAAATATTGAATTCTGTAAGTGTTCTCTTTATTCTTTTTCTGTGTCGTGCTTTGTGTAATTTAAAGTTATATATATATATGTATAAAGTAACTTGCCGTTGCGTCTACAACGTGCTTGGTCTCCCATTCTCTTTTCTCCTGAAGACGGATTACCCGAAAATTTGAGTCTGTAAGTGTGTTTCCCTACTTTGTGTGTTGCTCTTTGTTAATCTCGAATTCGTATTGTGTCCAGTTTGTATCGTATTTCGTTTTATCAGTAAATATATATATATATATATATATATATATATATATATATATATATATATATATGTTAACACATGAAAGAGTTAAAACAAATAAAGACACACACAAAAGACTCACAACGATATTTCGACAGTCGTCGTCATCGGGTAGAAGTAGTCCCTTTGAGTAGCTGAAGCTGAGTGGTAGGCCGAATGCAAACGAACACGCACGCACTCTGCCGGCTGCCCTAGGTAAGCTACTAACTACAGAGAGAAAAATAACTAAAAAGGAAAATAAATCAAATAAAAATAAAAGAAGGAGAAGAATAGTAAATGAAGCAATAAACAATTAGGTAGCAGACCTTCCTTAATACATACATCATTAAATTTCTTCCCGCAGAGAAATTAGGAAGAAATTTAATGATGTATATAAATATATATAAAAGGATTTTACATAAACACGTGAAATAGCAATCAATGATCAAACCACAATATTAAATGGGAAAACAAGACTAAGATCTTTCAACCGTAATAAGAGGTCTTCGACAGAGTCAAAAAACTAAAGTTGGTTGGTTGGGTTTTTAACTCTGACGAAGACCGCTTGTTACGGTTGAAAGATCTTAGTCTTGTTTTCCAATTTCTTATTGTGGTTTGATCATTGATATATATATATATATGTATATATATATATATATATATATAACAGATTCAATAATCTATCGACCGTTTGATAGAATAGGTGTGTTCTCTAATCGGGGTTCGGTCAATTTTATTCTGGAAAATTGACCGAACCCCGATTAGAGAACACACCTATATATATATAGTTCAATATAGACAAAGAAACATAGAGAAATAAAAAAGGAACTAGGAAGTCGAGAGCAAAAAAAAAAAAAATGTTTTTGAAAGGTTTGAATATACCTTTCAAAAACATTTTTTTTTATTTTTTTTTATTTTATTTTTTTTTTTTTGCTCTCGACTTCCTAGTTCCTTTTTTATTTGTCTCCTTTGCGGCAGCACTGCTTTAGCCCTCACCCAGTGAGTTCTTCAGTTGACTGTCGTCCTTCCGTCAATTCACTTCTTCTCCTGAGGACGACCGCCATTACGGTCGAAATATTGAAAAGTGAGTCTTTGTTGTGTTTCTGTTTATGTGTCACTGCTTATTTTAATTGTTATTTGTCCTGCCGGACCGTTTTTCGTTTATCTTGGTATATATATATATATTCACTGTTTTGTTATTGAGGGCTAGGTCAAGTAAAAGAAAATAAACTCCTTTCTAGGCCGACGTTTTGATGTATTTGTACATCATCTTCAGGGCTAAAATTAGAGTAAGACTATAATACATTTATCAAAACAATCTACAACTCACATAGAGAAATAACACACATTTTTGTTAAGACCAACAGATACATACAAAAGGTTATTTTATAATCAGAGTTGTTGAGTACACATCTATTTAAAAGTATCAAACAAA
This sequence comes from Hermatobates lingyangjiaoensis, assembly GCA_026182355.1. Lineage (NCBI taxonomy): Eukaryota > Metazoa > Arthropoda > Insecta > Hemiptera > Hermatobatidae > Hermatobates > Hermatobates lingyangjiaoensis. The sequence goes on along the minus strand of JAPFBL010000388.1, from coordinate 36,586 downwards.
AGGAAATTAGTTTTACCTTGGAAAGTGTGCTAATAGCCCTGAAGATGATGTACAAATACATCGAAACGTCGGCCTAGAAAGGAGTTTATTTTCTTTTATTTGACCTAGCCCTCAATAACAAAACAGTGAATAGAATAGAAGAGGTCAATAACTATTTTTGAGTTTATATATATATAGTTAAAAAGCAGAGCAGATTCTGCATTCACTATTTTTTCCAAGAATTGTTCTTTGTTCTAATCACTTTTCTATCCTACAAAAGCAATGAAAATAACAAATTTCCCACGAACGTACTGGAGGCAATAACACAGTTAGTATTTCAAATTTGAAAAAGTTTATTGAAACTTAAGACTATGGGAATTGTGTTGAATTCATAGTAACTTTGTGAAGAATAAGATCGATTTGAGTTACTGACCTGTTGACTGAGTTCTTCATACTGTGCCCATGATTCTGCTGAGAATACTGCTTCTGAAACATAAACAGTATCATTAGATTTGTCTTGTTCAGATAATCCAGTATAAAAGGAAATAGTATACAGTATAACATTGTAAATGGGTTTCAGCAGTATATAGAGAAGTAACAAGGACAGGTGAAATAATGTTTAAAACCCATAACGAGTACCTGACATCATACGAGTTTAGAGATCTTTAACTAGTACCTGATACCGTACAGGGTTATATATCTTTAATGAGTACCTGACACCGTTCAGAGTTAAATATCTTTAACGAGTACCTGACACCGTACAGGGTTAAATCGTTAAGTACCTATACGATGTCAGGTACTTGTTAAGGATCTATGAACATATACGATGTCAGGTACTCATTTAGTATCAACACCCCATACTTACCTCTGCAAACACAGCAGCCAGATACCTGTTTAATGTCTGGATTCCCCACTACACTGGCTACCTAAACAGACTGAAAAACCTGACACCGCACAAGTTTAGAGATGTTCAACGACTACCTGATGTCGTAAAGGATCTTTAACGAATACCTGAAACCGTAAAGGTTTCGTGATCTGTAAGAAGTACCCGATACCGTACAGGGTTAGATATCCTTTAACGAGTACCTGAACCATACAGTTACATATCTTAACGAGACCTGATAGTACAGTTAAACGAGTACCTGACATCATACGAGTTTAGAGATCTTTAACTAGTACCTGATACCATACAGGGTTATATATATTTAACGAATTCCTGACACCGTACAGGGTCAAATATCTTTAACGAGTACCTGACACCGTACAGGGTTAAGGATCTTTATCGAGTACCTGACATCGTACAGAGATAGAAAATCATAACGAGTATCTGACATCATACAGGGTTATATATCTTTAACTAGTACCTGACACCATACAGGGTTACATATCTTTAACGAGTACCTGGCACAGTACAGGGTTAAATATCTTTAACGAGTACCTGACATCGCACAGAGATAGAAAATCATAACGAGTACCTGATATCATAGAGGGTTATATATCTTTAACTAGTACCTGATACCATACAGGGTTACATATCTTTAACGAGCACCTGATACCGTACAGGGTTAACGAGTACCTGACATAGTACAGGGCTAGAAAATCACAACGAGTACCTGATATCATAGAGGGTTATATATCTTTACCTAGTACCTGATACCATACAGGGTTACATATCTTTAACGAGCACCTGACACCGTACAGGGTTAAATATCTTTAACGAGTACCTGACATCGCACAGAGATAGAAAATCATAACGAGTACCTGACATCATACAGGGTTATATATCCTTAACTAGTACCTGATACCATACAGGGTTACATATCTTTAACGAGTACCTGACACCGTATAGGGTTAACGAGTACCTGACATAGTACAGGGCTAGAAAATCACAACGAGTACCTGACATCATACAGGGTTATATATCTTTAACTAGTACCTGATACCATACAGGGTTACATATCTTTAACGAGTACCTGACATCGCACAGAGATAGAAAATCATAACGAGTATCTGACATCATACAGGGTTATAATAATCTTTAACTAGTACCTGACATCATACAGGGTTATATATCTTTAACTAGTACCTGATACAGTACAGGGTTAACATATCTTTAACGAGTACCTGATACCGTACAGGGTTAACGAGTACCTGACATAGTACAGGGCTAGAAAATCACAACGAGTACCTGATATCATAGAGGGTTATATATCTTTAACTAGTACCTGATACCGTACAGGGTTAAGGATCTTTAATGAGTACCTGACACCGTACAGGGTTAAATATCTTTAACGAGTACCTGACATCGCACAGAGATAGAAAATCATAACGAGTACCTGACATCATACAGGGTTATATATCTTTAACTAGTACCTGATACCATACAGGGTTACATATCTTTAACGAGTACCTGACACCGTACAGGGTTAACGAGTACCTGACATAGTACAGGGCTAGAAAATCACAACGAGTACCTGACATCATACAGGGTTATATATCTTTAACTAGTACCTGATACCGTACAGGGTTACATATCTTTAACGAGTACCTGACACCGTACAGGGTTAAATATCTTTAACGAGTACCTGACATCGCACAGAGATAGAAAATCATAACGAGTACCTGACATCATACAGGGTTATATATCTTTAACTAGTACCTGATACCATACAGGGTTACATATCTTTAACGAGTACCTGACACCGTACAGGGTTAACGAGTACCTGACATAGTACAGGGCTAGAAAATCACAACGAGTACCTGACATCATACAGGGTTATATATCTTTAACTAGTACCTGACACCATACAGGGTTACATATCTTTAACGAGTACCTGACACAGTACAGGGTTACATATCTTTAACGAGTACCTGACATAGTACAGGGCTAGAAAATCACAACGAGTACCTGATATCATAGAGGGTTATATATCTTTAACTAGTACCTGACACCGTACAGGGTTAAATATCTTTAACGAGTACCTGACATCGCACAGAGATAGAAAATCATAACGAGTACCTGACATCATACAGGGTTATATATCTTTAACTAGTACCTGATACCATACAGGGTTACATATCTTTAACTAGTACCTGATACCATACAGGGTTAAATATCTTTAACGAGCACCTGATACCGTACAGGGTTAACGAGTACCTAACATAGTACAGGGCTAGAAAATTACAACGAGTACCTGATATCATAGAGGGTTATATATCTTTAACTAGTACCTGATACCGTACAGGGTTACATATCTTTAACGAGTACCTGACACCGTACAGGGTTAAATATCTTTAACGAGTACCTGACATCGCACAGAGATAGAAAATCATAACGAGTACCTGACATCATACAGGGTTATATATCTTTAACTAGTACCTGATACCATACAGGGTTAAATATCTTTAACGAGCACCTGATACCGTACAGGGTTAACGAGTACCTGACATAGTACAGGGCTAGAAAATCACAACGAGTACCTGATATCATAGAGGGTTATATATCTTTAACTAGTACCTGATACCGTACAGGGTTACATATCTTTAACGAGTACCTGACACCGTACAGGGTTAAATATCTTTAACGAGTACCTGACATCGCACAGAGATAGAAAATCATAACGAGTACCTGACATCATACAGGGTTATATATCTTTAACTAGTACCTGATACCATACAGGGTTACATATCTTTAACGAGTACCTGACACCGTACAGGGTTAACGAGTACCTGACATAGTACAGGGCTAGAAAATCACAACGAGTACCTGACATCATACAGGGTTATATATCTTTAACTAGTACCTGATACCATACAGGGTTACATATCTTTAACGAGTACCTGACACCGTACAGGGTTAACGAGTACCTGACATAGTACAGGGCTAGAAAATCACAACGAGTACCTGACATCATACAGGGTTATATATCTTTAACTAGTACCTGACACCATACAGGGTTACATATCTTTAACGAGTACCTGACACAGTACAGGGTTACATATCTTTAACGAGTACCTGACATAGTACAGGCTAGAAAATCACAACGAGTACCTGATATCATAGAGGGTTATATATCTTTAACTAGTACCTGACACCGTACAGGGTTAAATATCTTTAACGAGTACCTGACATCGCACAGAGATAGAAAATCATAACGAGTACCTGACATCAGTACAGGGTTATAATAATCTTTAACTAGTACCTGATACCATACAGGGTTACATATCTTTAACTAGTACATGATACCATACAGGGTTAAATATCTTTAACGAGCACCTGATACCGTACAGGGTTAACGAGTACCTGACATAGTACTGGGCTAGAAAATCACAACGAGTACCTGATATCATAGAGGGTTATATATCTTTAACTAGTACCTGATACCGTACAGGGTTACATATCTTTAACGAGTACCTGACACCGTACAGGGTTAATTATCTTTAACGAGTACCTGACATCGCACAGAGATAGAAAATCATAACGAGTACCTGACATCATACAGGGTTATATATCTTTAACTAGTACCTGATACCATACAGGGTTAAATATCTTTAACGAGCACCTGATACCGTACAGGGTTAACGAGTACCTGACATAGTACAGGGCTAGAAAATCACAACGATAACCTGATATCATAGAGGGTTATATATCTTTAACTAGTACCTGATACCGTACAGGGTTACATATCTTTAACGAGTACCTGACACCGTACAGGGTTAAATATCTTTAACGAGTACCTGACATCGCACAGAGATAGAAAATCATAACGAGTACCTGACATCATACAGGGTTATATATCTTTAACTAGTACCTGATACCATACAGGGTTACATATCTTTAACGAGTACCTGACACCGTACAGGGTTAACGAGTACCTGACATAGTACAGGGCTAGAAAATCACTAACGAGTACCTGACATCATACAGGGTTATATATCTTTAACTACGATACGCTGATACACAGTACATAGGGTTACATATCTTTAACGAGTACCTGACACCGTACAGGGTTAATTCTTAAGAGTACCTGACATAGTACAGGGCTAGAAAATCACAACGAGTACCTGACATTATAGAGGGTTATATATCTTTAACTAGTACCTGATACCATACAGGGTTACATATCTTTAACGAGTACCTGACTGTACAGGATAGAAACAAAGAGTACGATCTACAGGGTATAACTTTAACAGTACCTGATCCATAAGGGTTACAACTTAAGGCTGATACCGTACAGAAAAATCACAACGAGTACCTGACATCATAGAGGGTTATATATCTTTAACTAGTACCTGACACCATACAGGGTTACATATCTTTAACGAGTACCTGACATAGTACAGGGCTAGAAAATCACAACGAGTACCTGATATCATAGAGGGTTATATATCTTTAACTAGTACCTGATACCATACAGGGTTACATATCTTTAACGAGTACCTGACATAGTACAGGGCTAGAAAATCACAACGAGTACCTGATATCATAGAGGGTTATATATCTTTAACTAGTACCTGATACCATACAGGGTTACATATCTTTAACGAGTACCTGACATCAGTACAGGGTTAAATATCTTAACAGACCTGATCTACAGGGAACGAGTACCTGACATATACAGTAGAATCAAACGAGTACCTGATATCATAAGGGTTAATATCTTTAACTAGTACCTGATACCATACAGGGTTACATATCTTATAACGAGCACGTAAACTTAGATACCGTACAGAGATAGAAAATCATAACGAGTATCTGACATCATACAGGGTTATATATCTTTAACTAGTACCTGATACCATACAGGGTTACATATCTTTAACGAGTACCTGACATAGTACAGGGCTAGAAAATCACAACGAGTACCTGATATCATAGAGGGTTATATATCTTTAACTAGTACCTGATACCATACAGGGTTACATATCTTTAACGAGCACCTGATACCGTACAGAGATAGAAAATCATAACGAGTATCTGACATCATACAGGGTTATATATCTTTAACTAGTACCTGACACCATACAGGGTTACATATCTTTAACGAGTACCTGACACAGTACAGGGTTAAATATCTTTAACGAGCACCTGATACCGTACAGGGTTAACGAGTACCTGACATAGTACAGGGCTAGAAAATCACAACGAGTACCTGATATCATAGAGGGTTATATATCTTTAACTAGTACCTGATACCGTACAGGGTTAAGGATCTTTAATGAGTACCTGACACCGTACAGGGTTAAATATCTTTAACGAGTACCTGACATCGCACAGAGATAGAAAATCATAACGAGTACCTGACATCATACAGGGTTATATATCTTTAACTAGTACCTGATACCATACAGGGTTACATATCTTTAACGAGCACCTGATACCGTACAGGGTTAACGAGTACCTGACATAGTACAGGGCTAGAAAATCACAACGAGTACCTGATATCATAGAGGGTTATATATCTTTAACTAGTACCTGATACCGTACAGGGTTAAGGATCTTTAATGAGTACCTGACACCGTACAGGGTTAAATATCTTTAACGAGTACCTGACATCGCACAGAGATAGAAAATCATAACGAGTACCTGACATCATACAGGGTTATATATCTTTAACTAGTACCTGATACCATACAGGGTTACATATCTTTAACGAGCACCTGATACCCTACAGGGTTAACGAGTACCTGACATAGTACAGGGCTAGAAAATCACAACGAGTACCTGATATCATAGAGGGTTATATATCTTTAACTAGTACCTGATACCGTACAGGGTTAAGGATCTTTAATGAGTACCTGACACCGTACAGGGATAGAAACTCATAACGAGTGTCTGACATCATATGAATTTAGAGATCATTAACTAGTACCTGATACCTGTTTGAGTCATATGCATACACCCTGACCTTTCGGCCAATAACATGACACTAGTACCTGATACCATACAGGTTTAGAGATGTTTAACGAGTATACGTTTCAGATTGATAGAATTGCATTTTTCCCAGTGGGAATGCGAATAATTTTACCTCCCTTATCAAATATCTAGAATACTGACTATAACCAACAACAGATTATAGAAAAGAAAACAGATTATATTCTTCATACTAAAGACTGTAACAATCAATTCATGTATTTACTGTTCTCGATGCGTTCTGACTTTGTAATGACTATGAACAAAGCAGAAGGACGTGTGTGGACGGACTTTGTAATGACCATGAACAAAGCACGGGACAGTCGCTACACATGTGTGGATTGACAATGACCATGAACAAAGCACGGGACGGTCGCTACACATGTGTGGATTGTCAATGACCATGAACAAAGCACGGGACGGTCGCTACACATGTGTGGACTGACTTTGTAATGACCATGAACAAAGCACGGAACGCTCGCTACACATGTGTGGACTGACTTTGTAATGACCATGATCAAAGCACGGGACAGTCGCTGCACATTTGTGGACTGACTTTGTAATGACCATGAACAAAGCACGGGGGACAGTCGCTACACATGTGTGGACTGACTTTGTAATGACCATGAACAAAGCACGGGACAGTCGCTACACATGTGTGGACTGACTTTGTAATGACCATGAACAAAGCACGGGACAGTCGCTACACGTGTGTGGACTGACTTTGTAATGACCATGATCAAAGCACCGGACAGTCGCTACACATGTGTGGACTGACTTTGTAATGACCATGAACAAAGCACGGGACAGTCGCTACACATGTGTGGACTGACTTTGTAATGACCATGAACAAAGCACGGGGACAGTCGCTACACATTTGTGGACTGACTTTGTAATGACCATGTGCTTCCCAATTGGACGTTTATGTGATCTGTTAATGCGTTTTCTGTTAACACCTTCTGACTTGCTTATTTGTGCACTCTGCAGGAGGACGAACTAAAAAAATATTCTATATCCCCAATGAAATGTAAGTGTATTTAAAAATAGAAATATAAATATAAAAATAAATACAAATTAATTATATTTACAAAAAAATAGAAATATAAATATGAAACTTTAGAAATAGAAAAATTAAACTGAAAATTAATAGCTTTTTAATTAAAACCCATCATAGAAACAATCAGTGTGTCATAAATTGAAAATTATATAATTGCCTATAACAGCGAAACCAAGTACAGTAACTAGTTAATTCATTAAAACCTCTAAATAAAAATTTACTGAAAGTAAATTTCTTTACAAAATCAGGAAAAATAATAAATTTAAATAAAACTCTTTTGAAGATAATTAAATGAAAATTACATAATTAGGCGCATAATTAAGAATAAAGTGGCTAAAGGAAATATAAAATGGAATTCTTGCAGTCTCATTGGAGTTAATGACTTGAGTGGTAATAAATTTCAATGACTGTCACTAAGATTGGTTATTAACTGCCATTACTTGTATCATTTCCTAATTGACAATGATTAGATTTTCGTTTTAACTGATTGACTAAATGGATTGAAATAAATGAATTAATTAAACTGATTGTCACGATTATGATAATACGTTTCCTTATAGCTGATTACAGATTTATTTTTAATGTTTGTCAATTCGTTTTTTTTTTATTTTAATGAGTTAAAAGTTTTCATAAATTGTTAAATTTGCTCTGTTTGGTAAAATATAATTATTAGAAGGGACTTTATTTTCAACCGGAATGAAATGAAATGAACTTTCAACCGAGATGATCAAGAGAGCGTGACCTTTGTAACCGGTTGCCTACCACCACTGGCTGTTCACTTTAAAACAGGCAACTTTTCTTTCTCAACCCTCCATCAAGTCTCTTGTCTAATTCTCGTAAAACTTTTTCTCCAATAACATTATTGGTTCAAGCCTACTGTTAAATGCTATTCGCTCTCAGCACAGAAGGCAGTTGTCTACGTCATTTGTAATTCGAGATCTCCAAATATTACACGGCCAAATTCATACAGCCTCACCAGACAATGAACCTGTTAACTTTCAATTTAAAACTCAATTTAGTATGAGGCTCATTAGATTGTCCCTCATAATTTTGTTTCTTTCCGAGGCAAATTTTCATTTTTTTTTTTTTTTTTTTTAGACGTAGAACGACCGATCGCTACGTTTAAGAAGCAAAACTGCACAAAAATGACGTTCAAATGTTTTGACAATTAATTTGTTGAGCTTGGAGAAGCAATCAAATTGCGAATGAATTATTTATGTAGAAACCACTTTGGATTGAAGAAATAATTTAAAATAAATGGATTCAGATATAGAATGTGAATTTTCTATTGGAATAGTTGTATGAACTCACAAACCTTTGTTTTCATATATGCACATGAAGTAATGCACATATAAAATATGCGCATGAAATAATGCACATGGAAAATATGCACATGGAAAATATGCACATTAAATAATGCAAATAGAAAATATGCACATGAATTAATGCACATAGAAAATGTGCACATGAAATAATACGCATGGAAAATATGCACATGAAATAATGCATATGAAATAATGCACATGGAAAATATGCACATGAAATAATGCATATGAAAAATATGCTCACGAAATAATGCACATGGAAAATATGCACATGAAATAATGCATATGAAAAATATGCTCATGAAATAATGCACATGGAAAATATGCACATTAAATAATGCACATAGAAAATATGCACATGAATTAATGCACATAGAAAATATGCACATGAAATAATGCGCATGGAAAATATGCATATGAAATAATGCACATGGAAAATATGCACATGAAATAATGCATATGAAAAAATATGCTCATGAAATAATGCACATGGAAAATATTCACATGAAATAATGCATATGCAAAAATATGCTCATGAAATAATGCACATGGAAAATATGCACATGAAATAATGCATATGAAAAAATATGCACTATTTAAATTGTCATACTCTATTAAATGCTAATTAGAGAATATAAGTGCTGTCATAATGACGTATTCATTTTAGAATGCATTGTAATGCTGCCTAATTATGATGACTTTGATTTGTAGCTGTCATTTAATTTAAGCTATTAGATATGCTCAATTATCAATTCGATACAGCTCATTAGTAGGTAGCACTTAGGACGGACTACAGTATAGATCAGAGGTCTCCAAACTTTTCAATATAAGGGCCATATTATATACTTCCCACATTTATACGGGCCAAAGGAATAAAAAAAAAATCTGGAGTGGCCTACACTCAACTTTACTATAAGTAAAAAAAGTATTAACCGGTTAACAACATAAAGATTTTTGTCTTCTCAATAGCTTTCACATTCAATCATAAGTCAAAATTTCAATATCTGTTAAAAAAAAAATAACTTTCTCGTTGTTTTAAAAATTTTGAAATCCCTTATCTTTTTCTGATTAAATCATGAATCTGTACTTTATACCACTGTCTTAAAGTCCTATCTGTTTATCCAATGTAGTGGTGTTCCAAATCATTGCATTTCATTCTCTAAATCTTATTTTAATTGATTATAATCACTATTTAAAAATTCAAATGATGAAATATTTCATTACTTAAGTAAAGACATTAATTGACAAAAATCAAATGGTTTAATGCATTTCTATTTATATTCGGCAATCAAATGTAATAAACACTATCTACACTTTGAAGACCATTTTTATGGAAAATATTAACCTCATCTATGAAAGATTATGGACTGTAACGTCTACACAACTTTAGATACGCACGCACACGCACAGACATCATTGGAAAACCGTCATAAATAACTTTGGGACCTTAAAACACGTAAATCGGTCAAAATCTCGAGATGGAATGTTTTCACGATCACTGTATTATAGTAAAGTAACAAGTTTACAAGTCAACTTTATGTGGAAACATTTCCTACAATTCACAATAAACTTAATGTATATACGATTGGAGTAATATTAACCACCAGGAATATATTTTTTGCCTTAATATACTACTTTTTCGGGTTAATTTAAAATAACCAATGTTTTATTTAAACTTCAACATAGTGTATATGTATTTTCAAGTTGACAAACTATAAATATATAAATTATAATATAATATAATATATAATATAAATAAATTTGAACAACATTTAAATGAATTATTTTTATTTAGACTTGGAATATTTTAAATTAAACTTGGACTATTTTAAATTAGGTTATGTTGCAGTGGCAGTCTCACAAGAGAACAGACATAGGCCGAACTTTGGCCCTTTGAGATGCTACACAATGATTCTACATGGGAGTCCTAACTGAAGTGCGTTATTTAGAGTAGGGGCCTATAACGTACATATACTTGACATCGTACAGGCTCGGGGCCAACCACTTAACGCCCACTCCCAAGGACGATGTATCAGATTTTTTTTCACATTCCACGTAAATAAATCGAGGACCAGAGTGGGCAGTGAACTTCGGATCTAACAGTCCCTAGGCAAACATGTTACCTCTGGACTAATCTAACCCATTTATTTAAAATGAAACTTGGATTAATTTAAATTAAGTTGTAGTTGGTACATAAAATATAATGTTAATACATCTAATTAAGCAATTGACATTCACCAATTATTCAATGAGGTATTTGTTGTGTTATATATTTATTGATATTCACTGACTAAAATCCATTCACACTAAGAGCATGGTATAAAACACAAATAATACTATGAACAAATAAAATAGGAGAATCTACAATAGTACAATAAAAATAGTATAATAGTACAAATATAGTAAAACAATATAGTAGAACAATTGAAACACTGTTAGAAGGATATTTTAATAAAGTATAGATTAGGCAAAGTAAAATAATATTTTAGAAAATAATAAATTTTAATGTAGGAATACAGCATAAGAGAATAACATTGTTCAAGATCCAAAATTACTAATTGAAATTTGGAAAATAGGTACAACTAATACACTAAAGAACTGTTTACAATGATATTAAAAGAAGCTTTTTCAATATTTTTATAGAAGAAACTATTTTGACTCAGTTGATAAGTTCCCTGACCCTTGAAAATGACTACAACGTGATTTTTTGTATGATATATATGGTGGTAATTATATTAAATATTCTATTTTCCTGGTGAGGTGTAATGGTGATCAAAATATACTATTACTAATAATGTATTACTATATATAAAAGTGAAAAGTCTGAAGAAATATCAATCCAACTCGTAATATAGAAAAGAAAATTAATATCATGTTTCCACTGACCGTAACTATGATGAATATCTTCTGTATTCTTGCATTGTCGTTCAATCAACGCCAAAACTAATTGAAAACAGATATATTGAAATAAATTTTTCAATCAGAACACATTTGAATTCGTTTAAAACTATTACAAATAAAAGTGACGCTGTTATGAAAAATATGAAAAGGACTTGGAAAAAAATGAGAGCTATGATTGGTTGAAATGATCATACGATAGAAAAGACATGCGCATTATGTGTAACGTTGGCGGGAAATGAAGGGACTGACAAATCATATTCTGGCTGGATAATAATCATTTATACACTAACTGGAGACCTATGAACCTGAATTGAATTCCATTCAACGTTTTAAAAATCATTTCTAATCCGTTTTAACTTTGATAAAATAACTTTGTTTTACTACCTTTATTGAACATGTAAACTCAATATTATAAGATTTCTATTTTTTTTTATTATAAGTGATGATAATAATGTCAAATATAAAGAAGTTACTACAGGTATTGAATTTCATATTATTATAACAACTAAAAGTAACTTTGTTTTACTGGCATTATTTAATTTGATAAACTCCGTATTATGAGGTTTCCTTTTAATTTATTATAAATAGTCACAAAAGTGTAAAAATAAATACGTTACTAGAAATATTGAATTTGGTATTATATTATCAAATAGCATAACAAATAACACCAACCTTCTCTTACTGCATATGTACATCCTATACATCCTAAAGATCTACCTCTTGCATTTCATAATATTAAATACAATTTCTCAAAGGGCGATTATGCTTCATTATTATCAAATTTACCAGAATTTAGTTTAGCCACTATATTTTCATTCTCGAGTATAAATTAATTCTTAATTATTTCTATATTACGTATTTCACTCATCATAGACCATTGCGTAGCTAATTAAAACAAATAATACTTCAACTTATCCAAAATGGTTCCTCTCGGAATTAATAAATGAAATCTGGAGTGGTTTGCACTCAACATGACTACAAGTAAACTTAATATCAAACTTCTTGGATATATAACATTTAATGTCTCATTTAAGCATAATGTAAACATCTAAATGCGAGATGTTTATTAGTCTTTCATTCCTGAGGTAGTACAGATAGTGATTGATCGACTTATCAATATATATGCTTATTTTTGTAAATCACACCACTGATGAAAATAATCTCATTAGTATAACTACAGAAGTAATAACATTTTTGAAAAACAAAAGTGAAAATTTCCTGATACGAAATAATCTCCTACAAGAGAACATGGCTTTTGTTCAAGAAGCCAGTGTATTTCTTACATCGTTTACTTGACCTCCTTGTACATTAAATATTTAAGTCAAAAATTCAAATTTAAAACAAGAAAATACTCTTATTGTCTATGAAAAACATCATAAACATCGAAGAAAAAAAGTCGTTTTAAGATAATTTATAATTAAGGATGTACGATAATTACATTTATTTATCTTCAAACGAAAGATTTCAATTTTGAATTATGTTTTACATTATTGGTCTTTTACAGAATTATTATACTGGAAATTTTATGGCTCCTTAGTATTTAATAAAATCATTTTCCTTTCCCTTTGTCAAACATCATATATACATTTTTTCCTGAGCGAGTGTTATCTCTTTCCTGCCTGTTGTACTCTGTTATAAGGTTGCAATGAATGTATATGGAGAAAAAATATATTAGTAATTAGCCAGTTTACATTCTCAAATCGAAGTCAAAGCCAGCTATTCAATATAATTTAAATCTTTTATAGTTGGGAGATTAATTAATTTTTGAAAATAATTAATATGAATTATTAGGCTAGAATAGTAAAAAAAACTGGATATTTTTCAATAAACATAAGTCCTCTTTCTTGAGGAAAGAGTCCATTCGTCACATTTTAATATCATGAAAAGGTACTACAGTTCACAATGATAATGTAATTATAACTGATATTAAGTTTTGCTTAAGAGTGCAATATATAGATTTATTAAAGCATTTTATGAGACAAATCCATCATACCATGAAAGAAAACGGTCATTTATTTATGTTTATAGCCAGTGATTTTTTTACATGTAAAAATATTATTCCTCTTACATCTCGTATAATTCAGTAAACTATTTAAATTGTTCCTTTATAAATATCAATTTTTTTCCCGTAATTGAAACTTCATGATTTTTTTTTATGAATTGCTCATTTTTCGTTCAATTTTTGGTCAAATTTTCATTATTTTTTAATGAGCCGTTTAGCGTCAAAAAAACATTTTCTGAAAACAGAAATCGTACTGTAACGCCCCTTTAGCGAATGTAATTTTGAAAAAAAATATCTCATCTCATTTTCCACATAATGTTCTATTTTTAGGCAAACCGTATGGCTTGTATCGCTCTCACAAGGTTTGAGATTGAATTATAATTCAAAATTTTTACATTTTTAATTAAAAAAAAAATATTTCCTGTTGTTTTAAAATTCTGAATATATTTTTCGTTTGTTCCATTTGTAACTTCAAAGATAATGTCAAAATTTCAAAACTCTAGGGTTATCAGTTTAGGAAAAATAAATGTTTTCTAAAAAACGGTTTTTGGCAACAAAAAAGTGACTTTCCCATCATGCATAATTCTTCCCAAACAATAGGGATCTTCTTCCCTATGGGGCCCAATTTTGTGAAAAAATTTCAACTTGATCCATCAAAGATTCTGGACCGTAGCGTGGTAACAAGCAATGCTAACACACGCACCCACCCACCCACCCACCCACCCACCCACACACACACAGACATCATCGCAAAAACCTCATAAAACGACTTCTGGTACCTCAAAACATGTAATTCCGTCAAAATCTAGAGATCGAATTTTTTCACGATCACTATACTTTACTTATAGTAAAGTAAAAAATTAGTGCCAGTAATTTAATCTCCTCAAATATTAGAGTATGAACATGGAAAAATTAAAACATATCATGTTGGAAAAAATCAGGGTAAATTGTACAGATTCCTGCCTTTAGTTTTATGAGTTCAAAATTAGTGTGACGAATAATACTGTCGTTTTGACTTCAAAATTTTATTAAAACCAGGTTCCAGATTAGATGAGCCAACTGTAAGAATTAATTTCAAATAATCATCAGACAAAGTTGCGCGATAGTTAGAATTCACATATTTTTATTTTGGAAAATGTTTGTTCACACAAGTATGTTATACAGAAAACTATAAACAAACTTTATCAAATTTGGAAATTGATCTCCGCTGCAGGTATTTATTTATAAAACTCAATAAGATTATGTTTCAGTATGTCATCTCAGTGGAAAAGAATAATTTTGATTAAAGTTTTAAATATAACTCGTGATACTTTATTTTTGTTCAAAAAAGAGAACTTAAAAAGACGATAGTATTAAAAAATTACGATTAACAGTCAGTACGTCGGGTACATACTTATATCATTTACTTCGAGTTGCAGCTTGACAATGTCAGCTTGTTGAGAATGCAGACTGTGCTCAATATACAGTTATATATACAACTGATTGGTTGTAATACACAGCACATACTTACGCACTGATATCTGTGCGTCACACTGTCGCGAGAGAGGGAAACTGCCTCGGGCTTAGCGCCGCCAGTCAGCTGCCCCAGCTTTGAATAATTCATCTATGCCTATCGTATGATAATTACTTTTTTCAAGGCCACCGCACAGGGATTTGTTTGGCAGGCCGGATATGGCCCCCTGGACATAGTTTGTATAGTATAGATAAAGTATAGTATAAAGTATACTTATAGTATAAAAGTATAAAACGTATAGTATAGTATAAAGTATAAAGGTATAGATTAAGTATAGTACTTAATGCTATACTTAATAGTATAGGTCAGAATTTTTCAAACTTTTTTCGGCGCGGAACCCTTTTTGATTCCAGTAACTTTTCCAGGAACCCCAAATTCTAATGATTTGAAACAATCATAGTCGTAATATAAATATTTTCAAAAGCCTTTTCTAAATAGTATGTATGTTTAAAAACAATTAAAAAAGTAATATTACTCCAATGTGTATTTTTCGAATAAAAAACCAAAACTAAAAGATTTTAATTTTCATATTTTCCACAAGTGCATAACGCATAAAACAGAATTAATAGCAATTTTAACACAGAGTTTGTTTTGTAATCATTTTTGGCTTTATAGTTGAAAGTTTGATTCTTAAGTTAGCCCCAGCATTAAGTCTACTTCGGTATTTAGTTTTTATGGCAGTTTAAAGGGAAAATCCAGTTTCACATAAGTAGGTAGTGGGAAATGGCAGCAATGTGTGAAGTGCTACTTTTGTAATAGCAGGAAATTCGGGAATCAGATAGTTCCAAAAACTGACTAGTGATTCATCCTAAATATGAATAAAATTTTGACCACTTCTACTTATGAGTATATATATAGATATAAACATTATTCGGTTTCATGATTCACAAGAAATATAGAGTAAATCCATACCCACAAAAAAAAATTTTTTTAGAAAAATGTTTTTACTAAATGTTTTTTACGAAACTTCAGAAAGTCTGTTAAGGAACCTCTGGGTTCTGCGGAACCCACTTTGGGAACCTATGGGATAGAGCAGGGGTCTCCAAAGTACGGCCCGCGGGCCGGATCCGGCCCACCGTGCTCTCCTTCAATTGGAGACTTACCGTCTGAGTTACAAATGGAAGTTATAGATTTGCAATCCAATGACATCCTGAAGGACAAATATAAAGAAGGAAATTTAACTGAATTCTACAAATGCCTTCCATCTGACCAATTTGTTTATTTAAGGAAGTTTGCCTGTGAATTTATTTCAGTTTTTGGCACTACATATTTGTGTGAGTAGACTTTTTCAAAGATGAAATACACAAAATCCTGCTACAGATCACAGTTGTCTGATGAACATTTGAATGCTTTGCTTGTTATTGAAACCACTCGTTTTGAACCTCAGTTGGACAAAATTTTGTCAGAAATGAAACAATTTCATATTTCCCCAATTGATCGAAGTTAAAAAATATGTTAATTGTTGCTGATATTATATGCATTGTAATTATGTACTGAATAAATAACATTTTTTAATTATTAATTCACTGTTTATTTACATTGCATGTATTTTGGTAAAATAAATAATTTAGAACCTTGGCCCGCGAAGCTTTAAAAATTCAGCAATGTGGCCCTCCGCTGGAAAACTTTGGAAACCCCTGGTATAGAGTATAGATTTATAGATGTATAGTACGGATCACATGTAAATCACTTAGAATTAGCTCAATACATCTTGCTGAACATATATATTATAAACAATATCAATCATAATTTTAATCTAATATCAGATACAAGTGTGTACTTGAAACCTAACATGAGATACCTAATACCGGACAGTAGCAGTATTACCTGATACCAGACTCAAATTACCCGATAGACACAAGTACAGACTTGATATCAGATATCATACCTGAGAATAGATTGGTACTGTTCTCTATAACCGCCTACACTGTAATTACAACAGCATGTTTTGCAATAAAACACCTCCACTCCACGCCCAGCAACATGAAGAAATCGCAAAGTGAATGAAAAAAAAAAAGAAAAAAAAATCCAAATGACTCGACTTTCATTCAGCTTATAATTAAGGTGTTTCCAATACTTAAAGTGTTTTAACATATTTACTGTAACACGCGTTACTGTAACGTTTATGTAACACACGTTACTGTAACGTACGAGCTAGGTAAGTAATGCTGGGGCTAACTTGAGAAACAAACTCTCAACTATAAAGCAAAAAATGATTAAAAAATAAACTCTGTGTTAAAATTGCTAGTAATTCTGTGTTATTAGAAAAATACACATTGCAGTAATATTACTTTTTTAATTATTTTTAAACATACATACTATTTAAAAAGGCATATGAAATTTTTATATTATGATTGTATAAAATCATTAGAATCTGGGGTTCCCGGGAAAGTTTCCCTCGTAAACCTCAAACACCAACTGTTTAAAAACGACTAATCTCTATATATAAAGTTAGTGAGTTTGTTTGTTCACCCATTCCGTGAAGAAAAAGACCCGAAATGAAGTATATATTATTTATTGCCTGAATAATGTTAAATAAAAGGAAATTATCACTATATTCCTAAAATTGGAGCCAGGGTAGCAAGTGTTTTGCGTGCTCGCCGATGACAGTAGTGCAAATGTATTATATAATATATGACAACAACAAAATTTTTTTTTAATTTAATATTTGGCTAATGTAAACACTGTTAATAAAGTAAAGGCATGGAGCCTGGATAGCCCACTGGCTTGCGTGCTCGCCGATGTCAGTAGCGAAAAAATATATATGTATATAGAAATGTAAAAAAAAATATTTTTAATTTAAAATTTGCGTAATATAACACTGGTAATAAAGTAAAGGCATGGAACCAGAGTAGCCCAGAGGATTGCGTGCTCGCCGATGACAGTAGTGCAAATGTATTAAAATAAATGTAAAAAAAAGAAATTTTTAATTTAAAATTTGAATAATATAAACAATATTAATAAAGTAAAGAAATCGATCCAGAGTAGCCAGTCGCTTGCGTGCTCGTCTGTGACAGTTTTGAAAATGTATTATATATAAATGTAAACAACAAATTTTTTTTTTAATTTAATATTTGCGTAATATAAACACTGGTTATAAACTAAAGTCATGGAGACAGGGTAGCCCACTGGCTTGCATGCTCGCCGATGACAGTAGCCAGGGTAGCCCACTGGCTTGCGTGCTCGCCGATGACAGTAGAGCAAATTTATTATATATAAATGTAACAAAAGAAATTTTTTTTTAATATAATATTTGCGTAATATAAACACTGGTAATAAACTAGTCATGGAGCCAGGGTAGCCTACTGGCTTGCATGCTCGCCGATGACAGTAGCCAGGGTAGCCCACTGGCTTGCGTGCTCACCGATGACAGTAGAGCAAATTTATTATATATAAATGTAACAAAAGAAATTTTTTTTTAATTTAATATTTGCGTAATATAAACACTGGTTATAAACTAAAGTCATGGAGCCAGGGTGGCCCACTAGCTTGCATGCTCGCCGATGACAGTAGAGCAAATTTATTATATATAAATGTAACAAAAGAAATCTTTTTTAAATTTAATATTTGCGTAATATAAACCCTGGTTATAAACTAAAGTCAAGGAGCAAGGGTAGCCCACTGGCTTGCATGCTCACCGATGACAGTAGCCAGGGTAGCCCACTGGCTTGCATGCTCGCCGATGACAGTAGCCAGGGTAGCCCACTGGCTTTCATGCTCGCCGATGACAGTAGTGAAAATGTATTATATATAAATGTATTATATATACATTAGAGCTTAAAATGAAAAATTTTAGAAACAAACTTGAATACAACCGTCAGATAAAATATGAATGTTCTAAGGTAATATTATAAAGACACACTCCTTACATTAATTTTATTTTATGTTAGGTAAATAAATTGAATATTTCAATTTACAAGTTTTTTTTTGTTATAAATATATTTCATTGTGTATATAACTTGAATTGATGTTTTATTTAATTATATCATAAAATATATTTTTTTTAATTTTAAATTATTTTTATTTTGGTAAATATACTTACTAAATATCTTGAATCATGTTAAGAATACTATATCAAAAGCTTGAGCCATATAAGAATCTGTTTCCGTGCCTTAATAACGAGAAAGAACAATTAAAATTATCCCTGTCAATCGTGTTTAGTGAATTTATTTCAATAACTATTGTTATAATTTCTGAGTGACACAAAGGGTCACAGTAGTCTAATTAGAGAATTTAATGAGCTCTAATTACGATGACTTTGATTTGTAGTTGTAATTTAATTGAAGTAATTAGATATGCCTAATTATTTTCAATATTATGTCAAAGCGTGACACACGTAGTTACTAGCGTATTAATATAAACTGATAATGCTATTATGAACCGATAAGCGGTGATAAGCAGTGAATTAATTTCAATAACTATTGTTATAATTTCTGAGTAACACAAAGGGTCACGGGTAGTGCAGTATAATAATAAACTAAATTCCTGTACAGTGTTCTTGCATTGCTTTTTTTAATTTTTTTTTCTGTTATGTAGAACTACCACGTAATCAAGAATTGCACAGCTCCTGAATGAAGTAAAAAGCAGTTAAGAAATAATCATAATTAAGAAATTAATTAAGAAATAATTAGTTAACGATAAACTAAACTATTATCATATATACATGGTGTTTATTTACATTATATAAGTGAAGGAATGTTTGGTTAAAATCGTAGGAAAAAATAAAAAATATATAAGAGTAACAGTGTTTCATTTCAATGTATCTAAGTTTTTTTCATTATTTGGACAATCGGCGTCATGAGGAGGTGAAGAGACGAAGAGTACTATACATACTATATACTATATATATATATATATATATGGATTAATTTACCACAATGAAACAAATTCAGAAACAATGCTCTAAGGCAGGGATGGCGAACCATATACCCGCGGGTCACCAACTGACCCACCACTCATATTTTAGTGACCCACGTCGTTCTATGTCGATGTTTGTGCAAAACTAAACAAATATTTTTTTTTGCTATGGCAAGTGCTTTTCGTTTTCTCATGCTGTCGGATACTCCTTGCACTCCTGATTAAAATGGCGTTTTCCCCGTGCCTGTAGCTCCACCTGGAGCCGAGAAAACGCGTTCAAAGGTCGGGTCAAAGTTCAATCCAGAAATTTTCTGAGTTAGGGGATTGGCCTAGAGGGCCGGAGATGATGGGAAACTATCAGGGGGGGTAATAAAATAAAATTGGATATGGGCCAGGTATGAAAAAATAAGGGGGGGGGGGGAGAAAATGGGAAAAAACGCAAAAAACCGCTGAAGACCCAGAAAGTGAGGGTTAAAAATTTCTCATAATGCTCCAAAAGTAAAAAGCTCCAGATGACAACTCACTAAAAAGTGCTCAACGCTCTATTGCGCTCTCTCTCGACTAAATTGAGAAAAAATTTCCCGCAGGGGATGATCTCAGTATCACCGAAGGTCCAGGATGTCGCCGTACCCGGACAAGTCTCGCGCGCGACGACTGACGGCACGATACTCAAATGAAAAAACTATTGAAAAGACCAAGAGATGGCGTTAGAATCGCCGTGTAATTTCATGAAAAGACCAACAGATTGCGGTTGAATCGCCGTGTAATTTCATGAAAAGATCAACAGATGGCGTTAGAATCGCCGTGTAATTTCATGAAAAGACCAACAGATGGCGTTAGAATCGCCGTGTAATTTCATGAAAAGATCAACAGATGGCGTTAGAATCGCCGTGTAATTTCATGAAAAGACTAACAGATGGCGTTAGAATCGCCGTGTAATTTCATGAAAAGACCAACAGATGGCGTTAGAATCGCTGTGTAATTTCATGAAAAGATCAAGAGATGGCGTTAGAATCACCGTGTAATTTCATGAAAAGACCAAGAGATGGCGTTAGAATCGACGTATAATTTCATGAAAAGACCAACAGATGGCATTAGAATCGCCGTATAATTTCATGAAAAGATCAACAGATGGCGTTAGAATCGCCGTGTAATTTCATAAAAAGACCAACAGATGGCGTTAGAATCGCCGTGTAATTTCATGAAAAGACCAACAGATGGCGTTAGAATCGCTGTGTAATTTCATGAAAAAATCAAGAGATGGCGTTAGAATCGCCGTGTAATTTCATGAAAAGACCAACAGATGGCGTTAGAATCGCTGTGTAATTTCATGAAAAGATCAAGAGATGGCGTTAGAATCGCCGTGTAATTTCATGAAAAGACCAAGAGATGGCGTTAGAATCGACGTATAATTTCATGAAAAGACCAACAGATGGCATTAGAATCGCCGTATAATTTCATGAAAAGATCAACAGATGGCGTTAGAATCGCCGTGTAATTTCATAAAAAGACCAACAGATGGCGTTAGAATCACCGTGTGATTTCATGAAAAGATCAACAGATGGCGTTAGAATCGCTGTGTAATTTCATGAAAAGATCAAGAGATGGCGTTAGAATCGCCGTGTAATTTCATGAAAAGACCAAGAGATGGCCTTAGAATCTTTCTTCTAACGCCATTAGAAATTAGGTTGCTTTCCGTAAGCAACCTTATAAGCCAGTCCCCACAAGTTGGACTCCAATCCAGATACGAAATTGTGCCATGATTCCCGCTTTTGCTTTTCGCATTCTGTTCTGAAATTTTTTCTGGAGGTTATGAACTTCCTGTAGTTTTTCTTCCTTTCTGAATGGTCCCCGCTTCTTTGGTATCTCCGTCTAAGACGGACCACGTCCTTTTTAAACCTTGTTAGGGACTCATTCTACCATGGCACCCTCCTCTGCCTTGCACATCTGTATCCGTTAACCTTCACCGCTGTATTGTACATAACCTCCGTAATCATCTGGATCTTAAAGTCCAAATCTTGTGTAGTCAAAGCCTCGATACGCAAGTACTCCTCGATGCAGCTGTACTGTGCTTCTAACTCTTTGCAAAAGCCATGCCAGTCCACCCCTCTCACCCTTAATCTTCGCACAGTCTGGACTGGCCTGGCGAGCGAGAGATTGAGGACTATAGGGTTATGGTCCCCTAGGGGCAGATCATCTACCACCCTCCAGCTGGTAACTTTTTCGAACATTCCACTAGTCACCGCGGTAACATCGAACCAAGAGCTACCATTAGGGCCCTCGAATGTGGGACTGGACCCTGGGTCGTTGACGACAGCCAACCCATATCTCCGGAAGAGGTCGAGGACTTCATTTCCGTCATTAGCAGCTCTGTCGGGGACCCAAGCAATGTGCCGAACATTAAAATCTCCCATAAGCACTATCTCTTTGTCCCTAAAATGGGTCAGGGCACGTTCCAATATAGGCAGGGTGTTGCTTATCGACTCCCCGTACTGTCTGTAATACGACATCAATGCGAAAGTCATAGCCAGGTCCTTTGACTACGCATGATGTTACGTATTTACCGGAGGCGCGGCCAACCTCACAGACATCAATACCCTCATACATAAACTTGATGGCCGTTAACGGTCTATCATTTGTTCCACAGATCAGCTGATTGAGTGAGTGAGCATAGTCTTATCGTAACCTGCCTTATTTATGTAACCATTATGCATGTCGACTGTGTTATTGTTTTTTGTATAGTTGTTAATCTAGTTTATATAGAGTTTTAAATTTCTAGCCGTAGTCTGTTAAATTTTAGAAAAATACCCTGAAGATGGTCCATGAAGACTGAAACGTCGGTTAATTGTTAAGAACTGTATATTGTGAACAATGAGTTTTAAAGATAAAACTTTTGGACAGTTACTATTTAATATACCAGAAAACATCAAAACACTAATTGGAAAATTAGAAAAGTTGATAAGAAAAGAAACTAAAACAAAGGTGCAAAAAGTGTTTAATGAAATTTGTATGAACGAAAATCTGCTCCCTAATTGTACAAAGATATATATATATATATATATATATATATATATATATATATATATATATATATGATCAAACCACAATAAGAAATGGGAAAACAAGACTAAGATCTTTCAACCGTAACAAGCGGTCTTCGTCAGAGTCAAAAACCCAACTGAAGTTGGGTTGTTCAGTTGGGTTTTTGACTCTGACGAAGACCGCTTGTTACGGTTGAAAGATCTTAGTCTTGTTTTCCCATTTCTTATTGTGGTTTGATCATTGATTGTTGTTTCACGTGTTTATGTGAAATCTTTTTATATATATACTTAAAATAAACTCTGACACATAGACTGAAACATAACAAAGACTCACTTTCAATATTTCGACCGTAATGGCGTTCGAAATATTGAAAAGTGAGTCTTTGTTATGTTTCAGTCTATGTGTCACAGTTTCTTTTAAGTGTTACCTGTCCTCCCGGACCGTTTTTCGTTTATCATGGTATATATATGTATATATACGTACCATGATAAACGAAAAACTAAACAAAAGTCTATAATTTTAGTATAATCTAAGTTAAAGTTATGACTATAGACTTAGAAAATAATAAAGATAAGAGGCTTATAAAAGAAATATAAAAGAAATCACATTCGGAAAACTAAGAATGCGTGCAATTAAAAAACGGATACAAAAAACCTAAGTAAAATATATAGTATATTACTTAGTGATTAGTAAATATGGTTGCAGTTTCCTGGTCCTTTTTTTCTTGTTTGATATAGTTTTAATGAGTTTTTAGGGTTGTTTTGAGTTATCAAGTCTGATGAGAAGGTTCAAAAAACTGTCACTAGGGCAGCACACTAGCTGATTTGAACACAAACCGTTATGTAGTTAGTTCCTCATAATAGAAAAACACCAAGGTAATTATGTATATTAATTAAAAAATGTAATATAATTATGTTTCATGTTATTGTAATTAA
Source organism: Hermatobates lingyangjiaoensis (assembly GCA_026182355.1). NCBI lineage: Eukaryota > Metazoa > Arthropoda > Insecta > Hemiptera > Hermatobatidae > Hermatobates > Hermatobates lingyangjiaoensis. Next base: position 12,062 of record JAPFBL010000388.1, on the reverse strand, counting down.
ATGCTGGTATTGATGTAGCCCTGAAGATGTGTACAAATATAGACGAAACGTCGGTTTAAAGGTGTTGCATTATTGAAGCTAGAACAAACCTTGATAAGAAAGAAAAATAGTGTTATATATATAACAGATTCAATAATATATCGACCGTTTGATAGAATAGGTGTGTTCTCTAATCGGGGTTCGGTCAATTTTCCAGGATAAAAAATCAAACTCTCGTTGCCAACGTTTCGGTTTTATTTAAAACCTTTTTCATAGGCCTACAAACAAAGGATAATAAGAAATCACATATCAACATCAAACATATACACAATATGAAAATGGATTGTTACAACTCATGAATATTACAAGCAGAAATATTTCAGAGATACATAAAACAATATTACTTACAGAAGTAAGAATTTTTTAACTAAGAAAATGAAATTTACATTATTTAAAGGAACAACAATGTTAGCCGGACAAAACCTTCGACTAGACTAATAAGATAACATTACAAATAACCTCAACACTGTTCACTCAAGGGAACTAAATAAATCAAATTTCACTAAACCTCAGCACAACACTCCAGAATAAATATTACTTAAATTAGTAATATCACTTCTATGATTAATCGAACTTAGATCCTTTTTAATATATAACATCTCAAGTGTCTTCCTTCTTTGCTCATCTTTTTCTTTTTCTATTATAGTTGTATCTTCAAAATCGAACGTGTGACCCTCGTTTATTGCATGCCCAGCTAAGGCTGTTGCGTTACTTTTATTTGTTCTTATGGAATAATTATGTTGGTACAACCTTTCTTTGAGAAAACGACTAGTTTCACCATAGTAACACTTGTCACAGTCTTTACATTTGATGGCATAAATGAGGTTACTTTGTAACTCCTTCGGTATTTTTTCTTTCAAATTTGAAAATAAAGATTTATTTTTTCTTTTATTATAAAATGCCAGTGTAACTTCAGGTACGTTTCGTTTGAACACTTTTCTAATTGATTGTGATAAGCCCTCAACATAAGGAAAAAAAAAGATCCTTAAAAAGGATCTAAGTTCGATTAATCATAGAAGTGATATTACTAATTTAAGTAATATTTATTCTGGAGTGTTGTGCTGAGGTTTAGTGAAATTTGATTTATTTAGTTCCCTTGAGTGAACAGTGTTGAGGTTATTTGTAATGTTATCTTATTAGTCTAGTCGAAGGTTTTGTCCGGCTAACATTGTTGTTCCTTTAAATAATGTAAATTTCATTTTCTTAGTTAAAAAATTCTTACTTCTGTAAGTAATATTGTTTTATGTATCTCTGAAATATTTCTGCTTGTAATATTCATGAGTTGTAACAATCCATTTTCATATTGTGTATATGTTTGATGTTGATATGTGATTTCTTATTATCCTTTGTTTGTAGGCCTATGAAAAAGGTTTTAAATAAAACCGAAACGTTGGCAACGAGAGTTTGATTTTTTATCCTGGAAAATTGACCGAACCCCGATTAGAGAACACACCTATATATATATATATATATATATATATAAACTAGAATTTTCAAAAGAACACATCGAAAAGAAATCACTGAACTCACTACTATAGTTCGATGTCCTCGTCGTCAGGTATAGATGTGAATCGCTCCAAAGGCTGATAACGACTGATATATATATATAAAGAAACATAGAGAAATCAAAAGAACACACTTACAGTCTCTAATTTTCGGTTTGAACCGTCTTCAGGAGAGATAAGAGAGGGAAACCAAGCGCACTGGTACAGAGACGGTTGGAGACCCAGTTGGAGACGTTGGAGACGGGTCTCCAACCGTCTCTGTACCAGTGCGCTTGGTTTCCCTCTCTTATCTCTCCTGAAGACGGTTCAAACCGAAAATTAGAGACTGTAAGTGTGTTCTTTTGATTTCTCTATGTTTCTTTGTCCATATTGAACTATATTTGTCCGTTTTGGATCGTATTTCCAACGAAAATGTATATATATAAAACTTTAATTACACAAAGAACGAATAAAAAGCACACTTAACAGAATTCTCAGTATTTCGAACTGTTGTTCGTCATCAAGAGTAGACTAGAAGAGAGAGATCTCCTCTCGTCGAAGGTAATTTGAGGTTATTACGATGAGTCACCTGACTGATCGCCTGTTCTAAATTAGTCAACTGAAGGTGGCATTCTACTTTGTATTGCAATCATAAATGAAGAAACAAATTGACACGAAGATGTTTTTAATGGGATTTCATTGGAGTATATCATGGGTTAGTTAATCATAAGCTACAGCAACATCCCCTTGTGATGGGTTCATATAGGCCATTAATAGACAGGAAAGCAGGACCATTCTTTAGTTTGTGCTCTTGATGAATACAGTATCGCATGAGTGAGCATGTTATATCGCAAAGAGTGCTTTGTAATCTTTATACTGCAGCCATCAAGCAGAGTGCCTGAGTCAGCAATAACCACTGCCTCGTCATTCATCAATAAATCGCCTTTCTTGTCATTTCATTACAAGTCTAATTCGATGGCATACTGCATATGACCAGCTCATAGCAGGCAGGCCTCACTGTCCTTCATTATACATGGGTCAGGGTAGCCCATTGGCTTGCGTGCTCGCCTCTGCATTGGTAGATCTTAGGATCAATACCCACTCTGGTCCTAGATTCGTTCACGTCGGAATTGATTTACTCAAATCATCGTAAAAGGCGAGCTACATTACGTGTTCATTCTACATTGGGAATCCTAAATTTTGCCTAAATCAAGTGTATTTAGAGTAGGAGATCTTTGACGAATAAATGACATCGTATAGGCTCGGGGCCGACGGCTTAACAATCCCGATAACAGATAACAGAGCACTGAGGGATAACGTACTCAGATTAATTCACCACGCTCGTAAATAAATTGATGGCCAGATGAGTATAGAACCCCGGGCCTACGAGTTCAGAGGCGAGTACGCTAACCACTGAGCTACCCTGGCCCCCTAACAATAAAGCTTTTAAGTTTGTGCATTCGAAAAAACAAAACTTGACGGATAGTAAATCCATGTTGACAATAATGAATGATGATTAATTCACTAACTAGAAGAAAAACGTAACATTGCCTTTTAAATATAATTACTTAGCAAATGAAAATCACCAGTTATAACAGGTGACAAGTAATTATAACTAATAGATTAAATTTGTAAGACTCGTTGAAATATGAGACACATTATTAAAACTGCCAGTCACGGTCAATCATGTGATCAAATGATTTGAATTAATAATATAATTAAAAGAGAATTATTAAATGCTATGACTCATCTTTTTCATATCAGTGAGAGAGATGAGTCATAGCAGTTAATTAATGAGTCTGTGGAATTAGTAACATTATATTGACTGTTCGTTCCGCTTATTATTTCATTACTCTAGATATAATTAAACATAATAATGAACTAGGAAACAATAAAATTAAATATTTAAAACTATCAACTAAAGTACATTTTATTTTAATTACTGTTAGTGATCCTACACTTTAAAATTAATTATCCTATAATATGAATTAATTAATAATAATATCAATTCAATTATATATTTATTAATATTAATTAATTAATATATTATTATTAAATTGAATAGATTGATATTATAATTTAAAATAGTTAAATAAACAAACCCGACGCACAAAAACGATGAGTAATTGAAACGAGAGTATAGGAACAAAGAATATATACAACGCGTTGTTTATACGATTAAATTTTTATATTTTTTACCCTACAATGAGTAAATACGACATAATAACTGATTGCACTATGTTAAATTTACCTGTTTATTATTAGAAATGAACATGAGAAGAGAAGTGTTGTCGACACTCGAGCATGCGCACTTGCTAATTAGCTAGCCATTAGGCAAGACGACATCTGACTTACCTGTATTGGCTAGTTATTTCTACAGTGGTCCCCGGTCAGTGTTAAAAGGATAGATTTCGTAACAGTGTTGCCAGGAAGGAGAGGCCAGCGTCCCTGGAAGCTTGACTAACGGCGGCCTAGTGCAACACTGTTTCCTGCCGGACCTCACATGTTATTATCAGTCTTTCGTAATATTTTTTTTTTTTTGACGGAAAAGAAAATAGTGGGGGGGGGGGGGGAAATAGCTTCAACTCTCCAGGGTTGTATGTCTTATCAATAGAAACGGGTTAAGGTCAGAAAATAATGACAACAATTCGTCAACACTGTTTTTATGTTAACCTATTCTGAAAAATAACCTTTCAGGCTTTCCCGCCATAACTTCAAAAAAAAAAAAAAAAAAAACTTTTATTCACATCATACCTGTTTTTTATTTTTTAATTTATTAATTTTATTGCAGCATGTTCCACATTATAAATTGTTTTTAGCGTTGAAAATGCCAAAAAAAATTTTTTGCGAAAATTCAGCGTATAAACAGGAGTGTTATTTCTTTAGACCAGTGTTTCCCAAAGTGGGCGGTACCTTTGATATCGTGGGGGGGGGGGGGGGGGAGAATACAAAAAGGAGCGGGGATTCTATTTCCATAAATTGAAAATGTTCATATAATATAATTTCTAAATTTAAGTGAAAACACGACATATAAACTTCTAGGAAACAGTTTCTTAAAATTATTTGTTTTGATAATTCATTTTTATGTTAAAAGTATATTCTCACCTAGGTTAGGTTAGGTTAGGTTGCAGTGGCAGTTCCACAAGGGAACACACTTAGGCCGAGCATTGGCACCTTTGTGATACCACACAATGAAGATTGATTCTACAGTGGGAGTCCTAAATGTTGCCTAACTCAAGTGTATTTAGAGTAGGGGATCTTTAACGAATACCTGACATCGTACAGGCTCGGGACCGACAGTTTAACGTCCTTCTCCGAGGGACGACGTGCTCAGATTTATTCACCTCCCGCATGAATAAATAGAGGGCCAGGTGAGGATTGAACCCCGGTCCTATCAGATCAGAGGCGAGCACGTAACCACTGAGCTAGCCTGACCCCCTATATTCTCACCTAAGTTTCTTTTATTGTGTATTAATTCTTTTGCATAATTATGCTACAAAACAATACATCTATTTGATTCTAAATAAATATTCGATTAGTAATTATTATAATTTAATTATTAAAATATTACTCACTTGGTTATTTAGTCTAGGAATCTGATTATTATTCAAGGGTGTTGAGTTATAGGTTTATGGACCCAAGGGGGCGGTCACTCGAAAAAGTTTGGGAAACACTGCCTTAGAGCATAAATCGTCAAGAAATCCATCTTCGAACTTTAGTAAAGATATGTATTTTCCTTCTTTTACTCACGTTTATTATTACATTATTATGAATCTTCTTCAGTTGCTGATGTTAAACATAATGCTTTATTATGTTTAACATTATGTTAAACATTAAGGAGTTATAAAATTTCAATCAGCCTCCCAACATTATACTTTTGTTTCACCTGCCGTTTTTTTGGCTCGCATATAAAAAGACGTGATGTGAAAACAGGTCGCAGGCCGCATGCGACCGGACCCATGGCCACTTGTAACAAGTACATTCTATGTGTTTTCACGGAAACATATTAAGCTCCTGTTATATCCAGAAGATTTATTAATTATTTTTCTTTCAATTTCCTTCCTGCATGACTCACATGTATTAATTAATTAAACATTATGTGCAGTAATTCTTATTTTTACATTATAATACTACATTTTTGTCGTGTTAAATAAATATAATAGATTAATAATAATATAAAGTTGACTCAAGTACAGTATACATGAAATGCCTTGAGATTGAAATATTTTGAAGGTTTAAAACTGTAAACAATTTTTACACATTGTCATTGTAATTAATGACGAAGACTTAATAGACTAGTTATCTCTACAAATTAAAACTTTCCGAATGAGAGCCTGGCTCTATGGTTCAATACTCATACACTAAGTGGTCCAGGAGACTGGAGTGTCCCCGCGTTACATATACATGATGTTTTTAAGTTGTCCATATATTCTTTAAATACCCTTTGACTAGTCATATATAAAAATTTTAAATTACACAAAAGCAAGACACAGAAAAAAAGGAAATAAAAAGCACACTTACATTGAATTCTCAATATTTCGAACTGTTGTTCGTCATCAGGAGTAGACTAGAAGAGAGGACGAAGTAAGAGAGATCTCTCCAAGTCGAAGAACGTTTCACGCTCCATCCTTCAACATAAGGAGATCTCTCTCACTTCGTCCTCTCTTCTAATCTACTCCTGATGACGAACAACAGCTCGAAATATTGAGAATTCTATAACTGTGCTTTTTATTCATTTTTCTGTGTCGTGCTTTGTGTAATTTAAAGTTTTATAGTCCCTGTGGACCGTTTCTTAAATTTATTAGTCATATATTGAGATAGTTTATAGTTTATTTCAAAATGATTCTTTCATAGCCTTATTTTTTTGTATACTAGGAAAATATTTCTTGGTTAGAAGGTGTTTAGTACATGCCGCCCAATTTTCGTCCCCCATTCTGTCCGTGTTTGCCTCTTTCAGAACTCTGTGGCTCATTGCTAACACTGTTATTTTTAAACGCATTATATTTAGTTATTATACAGGGTGACCCAAAAAGATGCGTACCCATGTTTTATTCGATAAAAATCCATTTTTTTAACGAATGTCTTTTTTGTTGCAGGACGTGATAGGTGAACCTAGGGATGATCGTTTGCAGCTTTAGTTGCCCCAAAAATGTGTTGGACAATTCAGCTGAAGACATTCTCCGTGGAGCAATATATTGCGACCAAATCATACCAGAGTGTACATATTTAGTTTCGAAAACGTTTCCATTGTCGCAAAACTTTCCATCAAAATCAACGATTGTTAGGTGGGTTACGAAGTTCAGAGAGCATGGGACTGTAGTGGACTTATGTTCTAAAGCCACAGGGGGAACTTATTTAGGCAGGGAAAAGAGTGCAAGGAACAGAAGAAAACATTTCTGCAGTGAGGAACTCAGATGGACGCAGCCCTAAGAAATCAGTGCGTAGACGCAGCCAAGAACTCGGAATGGCAAGGGAGTCACTGCGGCGTGTTCTTACGTCTGATCTGCACCTATACCCATACAAAAAAACATTGCTGCAG
>JAPFBL010000388.1:0-2500 GCA_026182355.1 Hermatobates lingyangjiaoensis | reverse complement strand
GTAGATGCTAAACCAACGTAAAAAGCATCACATTGGGTGCATTTCAAGAGGTAAACGCAGTCAGTGGAGATACAGGAGGAAGGACTGTGAAATAGGGTAAGAATTAAGATTAGTTAGAGTCAAATGAAGACCCGAATCAACAATGGGACAGGTAAGACATCTCCGACGTCCACAACGTTGTAGGCCACCGCTGCTTTGGGGTTCTGAATAAGTTTGCCGGCCGGTGGGAAAAAATTTAAGAGATTGGGGCTCTTCTAAAGGAAATGCGGGGCATGGTTAAAAACTGAAACGGTAGAGGGGGAAGAGGAAAGGATAGGGTTAAAGTTCTTAATAAATTTTCTTAATTTATGGACACCAGGGAAATAATTTGTAAGAAGCGAAGCAGTGTAGTGGGGTCTTTCTGTTATTAGTGGAAAAGTTGACATTGGCAGGGATGATTTCGGCTATTGATTAAATTGGGGGGATAACCACGCTGAGTGAATTTGCATTTAAGTTTTTGAAGATTGGTTTCCCGATCTTGGATATTATTACAGAGGCGATGAAGACGGATTGAAAGAGACCGCGGGATAGATTTTTTAATATGAGGAGGATGACAACTTTTGTAATGGAGGTAGCTTTGGGCGTTGGTGGGCTTAACGTGAAAGGACTCGTGAAGGTCCCACTGTTAAGTTGATGTCAACATCTAAGAAGTTATGTTGTAGGGGGAGGAATGGTGTGTGAAAGAGATAGAGGTGGAGAAAGCTTCGAAGGAAGTGATGAAAGAATCCAAAAGATGTTGGCCGTGCTGCCAAACAAGGAAGATGTCATCAATAAATCTAAATAGAAAGGGAGAAAGAGGGCAAGAAGCAAGGAACATTTGTTCCAGCTTCGCCATAAATAAATGGCAAAAGAAGGAGCCATCCTCGTCCCATGGCGGTACCTCTGGTTTGAAGATAAAACTTACCTTCGAATTGAAAGTAATTATGCCCAAAACAAAGCAGCCAGTTTGACAAGGAAATCGGTAGAGGGAGAATGAGGTAGGGGTCTGTGATTAAGAAAATAGCGTAAAGCCTCCAAACCCTCATCATGGTCAATGACAGTGTATAACGACTTCACATCCATCGTGACCATGACAAGGGGGAAGTCAAGCGTCCAGGAATGGAGAGGTTTTTAGTAAATCAAGGAAATGAAAGGAGTTCGCAGTAAGAAGGCTGCATTTTACAATAGGCTGCAAGAAGGATCAACGAACGCGGAAACCCTTTCCGTGAGAGAAACCATAGCTAGAAACTATTGGCCTCCCGGGGGGCGGAGTAAAAGGCATCTCAAAAGATTTGTGAATTTTAGGGAGTAAGTAAAATTTAGGACAAGTGGATTAGAAGGGACAAGAACGGCTAATCTTCTTTGGAGAGCCCCTCACGGAAAGAAGAGCTCTCCAGAAGTTGGGTTAAGGAGTGTTTATAAGAAGGAGTGGGGTCAGATGATAAAGGAAGGTAATTAACTGGTCATTGAGTTGTCTCACAGCCTCACGACAATAGTCGTCGTAATTCATGAGAACAACAGAAGAACCTTTATCGGCAGGCATAATCATGAGATTGTTGTCGCTTCTCAGCTCATGAATACCTTCGCTCAGGAGGAGACAGGTTGTCTTTAGGATTTTAAGGAGTTCAAAAAAGTAGGGTTTGAAATTTTTTTGAAGTAATGAAGTAATGAAGAGTTCGAGTGGGTGGGAAGCAGGGAGGGAAGGGGGTTATAAGAAGAGAGAGGTTTAAACTGTTTCAGAGAAGAATGGAGTTTAGAAATGACACCCTCATTGCTACTGGCAGAGGACTTCCAAAAATATTGCCATCGGAGCGATCGGCAAAACATTTGAACATCCTCGAGAAGCTTGACGTGGTTAACTTTAGGTACAGGAGAAAAAGTGACCCCCTTCCCTCCCTGCTTCCCACCCACTCGAACTCTTCATTACTTCATTACTTCAAAAAAATTTCAAACCTACTTTTTTGAACTCCTTAAATCCTAAAGACAACCTGTCTCCTCCTGAGCGAAGGGTATTCATGAGCTGAGAAGCGACAACAATCTCATGATTATGCCTGCCGATAAAGGTTCTTCTGTTGTTCTCATGAATTACGAGACTATTGTCGTGAGGCTGTGAGACAACTCAATGACCAGCTTTTTACCTTCCTTTATCATCTGACCCCACTCCTTTTATAAACACTCCTTAACCCAACTTCTGGGAGCTCTTCTTTGTGAGGGGCTCTCCAAAGAAGATGTAGCCGTTCTTGTCCCTTCTAATCCACGTTGTCCTAAATTTTATTATCCCTAAAATTCACAAATCTTTTGAGATGCCTTTTACTCCGCCCCGGGAGGCCAATAGTTTTAGCTATGGTTTCTCACGGAAAGGGTTTCCGCGTTCGTTGATGCCTTCTTGCAGCCTATTGTAAAAGCAGCCTTCTTACTGCAGAGACTCCTTTCATTTCCTTGATTTACTGAAAAACCTCTCCATTCCTGAGACGGCCCCCTT